>CAJNIZ010011781.1:87398-102402 GCA_905231905.1 Symbiodinium pilosum | reverse complement strand
TTCGAGAGAGAGAGAGAGGGTGTAGGGTGTAGGGTTTCGGGTTTAGGGTTTAGGGTATCCTAGATTCTAGATCCTAGTATTTTCTTTAGTTCCCCATGCATTGACTGTGTGATGCTTTCCGGGTTCGGGTTTGCTTGGACGTCCCAATGCCAAGCTTCCCATTTTTTGGCTGTTGAAGCGAGACCTTCATCTCAGGAAATAAGCAAGCCTTGACTCCCAGCCCTAAACCCTGAACCCATACCTTACACCCTAAATTGGCCCTAAATACTATAGTAGTTTCCATTTTCTTTCCCATTATTACTATAATTTCAGAAGGTGGGACCCTATGAGGTGAGTCTTTTGCATGCGTGATATCGTATGGCCTCTTCCCCTCTAATTCATTCTGACTTTGAATTCGCCCCAGGAGGTTGGTGTGGCAGTTTCATTAGTTGCAGGGAAGGAGCTTTCACGTTAGTGCAGATTCAGTGCTAGAAGCACAGCCAAGCTCAATAACATGTCTCCAGCGACTGCAAAGTAATGCGTGTTCTAGACTTTCAGCTGCCTGACGGCCATTTTCTGTTGCTAGGACCGGGAGCCCCTATGAAGATCAACCTAGCATAGATCTTTGTATCGACGTTGGGCCCATCAACGCTTCCACAATCCCCGAATTTCCATTTCATTTTCCATCATCTCCATATATCCTCATTATTGTGGGTAGTATCCCCGTATTGCCCCTGCTCAGTTATGGTTGCATAGTACTTAAAGCATCTTTATCAGCCCTTAATATTACCCTGATTATAGACTGTCACTGGGTGGGGGCAGTACCCAACCTATAATTCATGTGAGCTACTGTCAATATTAGCTTTATTGAGGGGCCCTTAACAGTGGACAACATAGGGGTCCCTTCTGTAGCTTGGTACAGGTACACTAATATAGTCCCTAATAGCTAATAACCCATGTCCATTGAATTATGTAGGAAATCGTCACTGTGGCGCTCATATGATCAGAGCCCAGGATGTGCGATGCCGAGCCTGACCCTTACGACCTGCGGAGCAGCTTGCCAGTGTCCTTGTCTGCATCATTCCTACATGCCAAAGCAATGCAGTGAGGCTTCAACGTCCCCCTCAAGCAGACAGACACAATTCCCGGCAGACAATGCCTTGAACGGATTCTTCCCCAACTTGAGGCTTTTCAGCCACCATTTTCGACCGTCGTTGCATGAAACATCTGTTCTGGAGAATTCCACAACCTTGCGTAGTATTTTTTTGGGAGATGTTAGATGTTGCTGCCGTGATGTGGGAGCCTTGTTCGCTGGCAGTCCCAGTTCCTTGAGCAGCATGCGGGGAAGAAACCCGAAAAAGATCCCACCTTGAGAGCTTGCGAATTCCTTTGCAGCACGGTCGTTCCGTTTTGTTGGGCACCATAACCTCCATCGCAACCTAGACAGCGATATCTTGGACATTGCTATAACAATGGGCTTCTGACGTGGCCCTCTTCAACGATGTAAGCTTTATTTGATAGTGACTGTTTGTTGAAATCTGAATCACTTTAGAGGCACAAGCTGGCCGTACCAGTACTTGAAGAGCCTTGGCTCTACAAAAAGAAAAAGCAAATGAAGGTGACATCTTAAACGCGATGCTGTGACATTACCGGGGAATAGGCCTAAGCTACAATGGACATTGTGCCCACATATTCCTTGTAGAGTCCCAAGCTCTAGACCCTAAATCCTAGACCTCAAACCCTAGCCAAAACCCTATATCTTAGGATGCCTTTAGGTGAAGCAGAAGCGCCGGGAAAAGCTAAGCCGTTTTTTGAAACAACATGGCTTCTCCCAAGATGTGGTTCGGCTGCATCTAGGATTTTTTTGTGGCAATACAGGATTTTATATTGATTTTCAAGTGCTTAGGGATTAGGATCTAGGGTTGAGGTACTATTCCGGATTTCAGAGTTGTATCAGGGCTCAGTGGATGGGGCAGAGGCCATTTGAGTTCTTGCCGTCATGGACGCGCTTTGTACAATTATTTGTTTGTTTTGGATTGGTTTTTTCATGGATAGATGCCCGATACCCTCTGACTCTCTATGCTTCCCGTTGATAGATTCGTGAAGCATTCTCGGCACCTACGGCAGTTGCTGAATGTTGCTTGGCACAAGGACCACCGTCACCACCGCTCCACCACCACCGCTGCCACCACCGCCACTGCCATTGCCACCACCGCGTAAGCCACCATACCACCCTCCCCACTGCTGGTTCCACCAGCGCCACAGCCACCATGACCACAGTCATTTTTCCGCTTACCGTATTGTTGTTTTGTTCAGTTTCTGAAAGCCTTCCTTGTTAATCCAAGCCGGGAGACTTGATGCTTAGTTGTGCCCATTGTGCATCTAGTTCCTAAAAAGCTTGAGTTATACCATGCTTGTTTTGAGCATTCATCAACAAGCCCTAAGAACAGAGTCCGGATTGCAGGGATACAAGATGACCTAGCACGATTGGAAACTGACAATTCTTGATTCGATCTTGTAGAGACCCTTGAATTTGGAGCTTTTCAAAGACAACTCCCGCGGATGCTTACCAGCATCTCTAGAGCCTGCTTGGAGCTTAAGGTTTAGAGTACCTTTCCTTGGAATTTCATTGACAGCCCCGTTTTGGCAAGCCTCCTGAATCCTGATTGCGATGAGGTCAACGCGCCTCGCATGACTGGTATGTGCACCGCTTGGTTCGTGTCAAAGGAGGTGGATGCTTGGCACGGACTTGGAGGTCTTTTGCATTGAGAGCTTCAGGGGTTCTGCGTTCAGGCAGGCTTCAGGCTAGAACCTCCGGCTTGCGGCTTGAGTTCGAAAGCAATTGTTGTCGAAGGACTGCTAAGCAATCCGTGCTCGCGACGAGAAGCTGGTGGGGGGAAGTCCCAAGGTGTTTCTCAAGAGTTGCGTGCTTTTTGCATCAAAGGAGGTTAGAAAGTTGGGATGACCGCGATTTTGAGAAGTGATAAACACAGGGGGGGTCGCCCCCGACCCTCTGACGCTACGTGCTGACGCTACATCTGGTGACGCCACTTTGGTCCCCGGCGCCTGACGCCACGTTGTGACGTCACGTGCGGCGACGCCGCGTGGTGTCGCGACGCCTCACGAGCTATTGACGCCACGTCCGGTGAGGACACATGTCCTGGCAAATTAGCAAAATTTCGCAAAGAATTCCGTTCCCTGGCCAGATGCCACGTGTCTTCGTGACACCGCGTTCTGACGCCACATCAGGTGACACCACATGTCTTCCCGACGCCTCGTTCAGACACCACATTCGGTGACGCCACCTGTCTTGATGACGCCGCGTGTCTTCGTGACGCCGCGTTCTGACGGCACATTCGGTGGCGCCACGTGCCTTCGCAACGCCATGTGAGCTTCTGACGCCATGTCTGGCTGCGACACGTCCGGCTGCGCCACGTGGCTCTCTGACGCCACCTCTGGTGACGACACATGGCACCACGAACTTCCGGTGAGGACAAATGACATCCAAAGACAGCCTACTTCAGGCGCGGCGATGCAGGTGTGCCTGGGAGGTTCGCACGGGCGCGCTAACCCCAAACTAGGGTTCGACACCTGCAGCCTAAGGCACATCCGAAGTATGGGGATGATCATGCCCATGATCTTCCCTTCCCTTGGCTTAAACCTGAATCATGGGTAACCACATCACTGAAGCGGGAGCAGATCCGAGTTGGCCGACCGATATGAATTTCCTAGTGCTTTGGCGGGGGCTCTTCCCGGAGGCCCGCCCCCTAATACCTTTGGTCTAGGTGTATTCAGCTCCATGGAGTGGGAGCTCGGGCTTCGGCTTTGTGGGCTAATGGGGGTTTCAGATTACCTCCTAAACCCTAAGCTCATGCCTCATGTGGCATGTACATGCATGTACTAGGTTAGGCACGACGGTGGCAATCCCTACCCCAAACCCTGAACACCGAAACCCCAGTGTGACAACGACTTGAAGAGCCCATCACGAGAATATGATTTTCTCCAAGCTGAAATTATTGAACCTTTTTTCAACCTGATCCCCATATTAAGGGATGGGGGCTTATCGCGCGGAATTGAGGTTTGGGGTTCGGATTTTGGGAATTCAAGTTGTTTGGGCAGTTTTGAATTTGTCTTCGCGCACCCATGTGTCTTCGCGACGACACGTTTCTTCGCCTGACCTGTCTTCGCGACGTGTCTTCGCACGCCCATGCGTCTTCGCAACATTTCGCAACGACACGTGCCCTCGCCCGACCTGTCTTCGTGAAGTGTCTTCGCGCACCCATGTGTCTCCGCGACGACACGTTTCTTCGCCCGACCTGTCTTTGGGACGTGTCTTCGCACACCTGTGTGTCTTCGTAACAACACGTGCCTTCGTCCGACCTGTCTTCGGCAGATATCTTTTGACACGAACGTGGCTCCACTGTCTGAGGTGTCTTGGCCAGGGCAGTGTTCTGAGAAAGTGTCTTCGGACGCCCACGTGTCTTCCCTCTGCGAAGTGTCTTCACCTAGCATGTGTCTGCTAACGCTCGGGTGTCTGCGCAGACCGTTCTTGGGAGCCTCAGTCCCGAACCCCATGTGTCTTCAAAATGTTTCTTCCGTCCCCCCAGGCGACCGCAATGCTATATAGATGACAGAAGTGGGGACATCTTGTTCCTGGGGGTTAGCGCAGGGGCTAGCGGTTGCTGGCTTAAATCGAGTTAAGAGGCAGACAGAGCTTTATGGACTAGAAATTTTGAGCCGCTTGGAACCGTCTAATCGTCCTTCTTCAAGGGTCAGCAGCCACAACTCTTCTCGGTACCTGCTGTTCCTCTGTTTTCAACAGTCAGTGCATGGTTAGTGAAAAGGACTTAGGGAATGCAATATGTCCCTTAGAGTTTGTGTAGCGGATGTTTTTGTTGACATGTGCCATGCACTATTGCGCACTTTCACCTGATATGTCTGCGCAGGCTTCTTTTGCTCTACACGATGGTTTCATCATTGTTGGCAGGCACCTGCAAAGCGCGGTCACTTCTGAAATGGCTTGGAATAGGTTCACAGGTGATCCTTGTGCCTGCAGGGTCCTGTTCTCCACTCCCGTTCATGAGAGCCGATAAATTTTGGCAGTGTGATATGTTGTGGTGGTTATTCAGGCCATAGTCATTCCTTGTTTTCCAACGCTGTGTCCAGGTGTTGGAACACCGGCCACGCTTGCTGATCTAAGAGCATTCCACTGTGGGCCCTACGTCTATAGCGCAGTGCACGTTAAATTTGCGGCAACAGTTCGATGTCATAAGAGCATTTAGGTGTATATCTCAGGTCTATCCCATCCATGTGGCCGCGCAGCTTGGAGAATGCCAAACTATGCGTGCCCTACTGGCTGAAGGCGGCTGCCGAGAGTGTGGTGTTGAAGGTTTCTGACAAGTATGGTTTTCTCGTGGCGTTGTTTTCGGTGTCGTTATGATAGGCTCCCGCAATAGTTCTCGCGAACCAGGGCGTTTCTCTGGTTAACACACGGATGACATTGCCCTGAATTAGGGGTTGTTTTGGGACGATGTGTGGAAGCGGCTCCATTCTGTTGTTGGGGTCTCATGAACCAGACATGGAAAGAAGTTTGCGAGAGCCTCACTGCAAGACGCCGCGCTGCTGTTGCCATGGTGTCTCTTTGGGTAGGAGCACGCCAACTACGATGCATGAAGTTCGTGAATCAGGCTTTTGTGTATTTTGTTGCTTCATATAGAAAAAGTTGTGATGCAACAAGTATGAGGTCTTTCTCACGGTGCTGGTACATGGTGCTTGTACACCTCTGGTCCTGTCTTCTCAGCATTTCGTCCGACACGGCGTTTGTATCCAGATCATCCATGGCATCAGTTGTCTACATAGTGAGATGGGAAAGAGAGCACGGCATTGATTAATCTCGTCCTTATTACTATAACCCAATTGTGAAGAGCCCCTATCATCCTCATTTGCCGTTAGGCACGAGGACCACCAAGGTAAAGCGCTTGAACCAGTCTACCATGACATGGGCTGAAACGTATGAGCCCTCGAAACAGGCTTTTGGAGGCAGCAGCATATTCGTAAGCAACGTAAGTATAATCCCAATATACTTTAGCAGCTTTCATTTTCTTTTCCATTATCCCTATAATATTGACCCCTATATTATCCCATTATCCCTATGTTAGTTTCCATTTTCTTTTCCACTATCCCAAAATGAACCCATTACCCCTATAATCCCCTATATAATCCCAGTTTCCATTTCATTTTCCATTTTCTTGTCCATTCTCCCTATAGAACCTGGTTGCTCGTGTTGCGGCTACGGGCCAAGGCGCAGACCCCACGCAGAAGACCTCGAAGGGACGCACAGCTGCGGATTTTGCTAAGGCATGGCGCTGCATGTTGCCATCGTCTATGTAACTGCTATTTGGCACCACATTGCATGAAAATTGCAAAGCTATGCAGTTGAGGTCAGAATGCAAGGCAGCAAGCACAGTGCAAGCAGTGGCCATGACAGTAGTTCGAATAAGGGCGAAATCTGACACAGCAAGATTGATGACAGATGAGAGTAGTAAAAACAAAAGGGGGTTTAGTACTTTGTTTGTTGAGTTGGTTTAATGTACAGTGGAACATCAGACCATGTTCTAGCTACATGAGCCCACATGCACGGCTCGCTGTGCGGTTTACTTACATGGGATGTGACTTGCTGGTAGCTTTGTGAAAATTTTGTGCAAGATCTCTTTGATCCTACAACAGGAACGCCATGCAGTCTTCCTGGAATTTGAGTTGGATAGCCTATCAATAGTTCCACATATGCGGAATAGCTCATTGGTTTCTGTTCGTTCGACCTTCAACTCAACTCCTCTTGTTTAGTTGCCTAACCAGGGATTGGTGACTGGCCTTCTGATAGCTAGTCGGGTTCTATTATGTTGGGTTTTGCTAGAAAGCGTTTTGCTTCTCGCGTTTGTGTGATTCTTTGCTTTCCGATTGAGGAGCATCCCTGTGCACACAACTTGCAATGGCTGCTGTCCCAAAAACACCTAGTCTTGACAGGTGTCCGTGTTCGAAGGTTCTGGAAAACGAGAAGAGTCTCCATAACACAGTGATTTTGCAGGGCCTCGGTCATTTTGCAAAAAAGCAAGTCAAACGTGCGGCCAGGAATCACCCTCGCTGCGACGTGATGAAACATTGCAGATGCTGGGCATGTTCGGAGCTTGAGAGCAAATGCGTGCACACGCTGGCCGAGCTTTGGGTGCTGCGAGGGTTCCCGCAGACTGCACTTCTAAGTTCGCAGACTGCAATTCCTTCACCTGCACCACACTCAAGCTGACACCTGCTGGAACCCTTGCTGCTGAACCCAGGCTCTTAGTTTGAAGATGCTTACCAATTCTGTGATGCGGTCGAGGAACCCATGAGGGCAAGGGCCTGCGAGGGGAGATGAGATGGGTGAATCCCGAGGTTGCTTCATTTGGGCTATTTGGGCGCACAAAGAAGCCCGTTTCGGCCGCTGCAAAACCCTGCAGAGGTCTGAGAGGGACCAACCTGCGGATTTTGCCATGCTAACTTTGTAGTTCGGCCCCGTGTAGGGCAATTTTCGCGGCCTTTGAATGCCAGTCGCAAGCCAGACCCTGACGTGCTTTCCATTTTGGGTTTCATAAATCCCCGTGTAGAAGATGGCTTTCAACTTAATTACCAGCTTTTCTGTAGGCATCGTAAAAGTTGATCGGAAAGCTTGAAAGCCCAAGCTTTAGATGCAGTATGCACTTTCTTGTGGTTTTGGAGCAGGCACACGGATCATTGACATTGAGACCTGTAGTGTCCAGCAGAGCGGAAGTGTTACTACGGTTCTATGGTTGTTCCAGATGTGACTCTGGCGACTATTGCTTGAAGTTAGGGCCACGAACAGCAACGAAGTTTGGGTTTCAGGATTTAGCGTTGGGTGCTTATGATTCTTTGTTTGGTCAGCTTCAGGAAGCCTCATGCGCAACTCCAGATCCAAGAGTTGAATGGCAATTAGGGGCCGGCGATTGGAGCCAATGTTGTTGCCTTTCAGGAGCTCAAAGAAACCCAGCCTTGCAACTACGTTTTCATTCCCTTTTCGAAAGGTTTAGCTGAACTCCTAGTATCCCCCTGATGAACCCAATGATACTCCCCTATACAAACCCATTTAAGGAGTGTAGACTACAGCTAATACGATTTAGGACCTGCGGGGCTTTTTCTCAAGAAGATGGTTTTTCACATCAGCTATAGTCTAAACTCCAAGTATCCCCCTTTATAATCCCCATAACACTCCCCTATATCATCGCCTATGTAGCCCCCTTGAAGGAGTTTAGACCCTAAACCCTAAACCGTAACTAATCCCCTGTTTAACGCCCTTTAAGGAGTTTAGAAGACTATAGCTCATATGATGCATCAGTCGGAGCCTGGCAATCCACAACTTCTAGCTTGCGTCACCCGAAGGGTGCCGCTTTTCCTTGTAGCTAGCCTTTCACCTTTCCAAGCATAACTTGCTGGTTCTTAGTAGGGAATAAAGGAATACAATCCCCATACAATCCCGATATAATACATTCCCTTATTCCCTACTAAGAACCAGTAAGATAAGGACATACAATCCAAGAACCAGACCGTTGGAAAGGATTCTGGGCTCACCTAGCTGAAGTGATGAAGCCCAAGGCTGTGTAGTGAGTATGCGTCCGTGGTTTCTGGGACCTCTAGGCCCAGGTTAGCTGTCAGACTTTCGGTGACCTCTAGAAATGACGAGGCCAGAGGGTTCTCAACCCACGGCGATGACAAGTGACAATTTGTTGCTGTCATGCTTTTTTTTGCCATCGCAGCAATGGCTTGGTAAGTTCGAGCTTTCAGTACTCGCCAGCCAGTGGTGTTGTTCCTGTGCTAACCCTGGTTGAGTGACCTTGATCCCTCATGGAGCTACCACCCCCTTATTCAGACCTGCAATCACATGTTTGGGTACCTAGAACTCTGAAAGCCCCAAACCTTCTTTTGAAGAGGTTGCAGTGGGGCAAGCACTGGCTTAGACGAGGTCTGAACGGCTGCACACATCCTTCCAAGGCGGTTAGGGTTTTTGACCACCTCCCACGATGAATATAGGATTTCTTGCCCGTGCTCTACAGCATGTGCTGCACATGAAGCTGGAGTTTGATCTTGTGCTGCTCCTGGGTTGTGGCTGCACCACAAAGGTTGAAATCTTTGAGGCTACTGTGATACATGGAGCTGGCTACAAGAGGCATGGCTCGTGGCAGTGGCATGTTTGGAGCACAGGGTGCAGTTGCTGTCGATAGTGCGCTGCATCATGCCAGCCCAAAGTCTACTTCTTGTTGATGAAGTATGACTGCATGAATTGGATCTGTCAAGCAGTGGATGAAAGCCCCCAAAGCCAAAGAAAAACACATCTTTCTGGTGATGGTATCCTTTGGGCCACAGGCAACTGAGCAAAGACCGCTGCAGCGGCCCGGCCACAGCAGATATGGGAACCCCATACTGCTGGTGCTTTTGGCGCTTTTAAAGCAAGGTCTTTGAAGGTGTATTATCAAGACCTCCCTCAGGCACGAAGATAGGTTATCACCCCAGAGCATTGGTGAACGAGAGGAGATCTGCAGGAGCTGTTGTACAGTGTACAGTTTGAAGCACGGCGTCTGTGCCGCATGCACACGCCCAACACTCAAGTTTGCACGCGCCAGAGACTTCGCGGGTCCTCGTCAGATGCTCATTTGCGGTTTCCCGTGAAAGTCCCTAGGCGCGTGCAGCTTGTGGGATTTAAAGGTGTTTGCTTAGAACTACGACCAGAAGCGTTTTAAAGTCCACGCTTCTCAGTATACTTGCCAGGATGAGATGGGCATTCTGTCTCGAGATGAAATGTACGCAGTGCGGTTCTTCGTGAACTTTTCGCATGCTGGTTTGCTTCTTCTTTTGAGCATTGCTTTTACACTGACCTTGATGATCAGTGATGTGGCTGGTGCTAAACTGGTAAACTTCGCTGAACCGCACTTCTGTGGGATACGCCGCGTATTGTAGGGGTCACTTGAGGTTGATCGTGTGTTCCACCGAGTTGCTGACGGAAATTCATCTCCTTTCTAAGTTCCAGAGCTTGAATTTGTCTCCAAGCCGTATGAATCCCAAATGCTGGGCAAATAGATTTGTTTCCTATGGTTAGTGAGAAGATTCAGGATGAAGGCAGGACTAGCGGGTACGGGCTCACGAAAAGAGACACAGTGCTCACTGTTCAGCCAAAGTCTGCCCGCTTAGCACATCTTGACCACTTTGAATGCTGCTTTTTGGCTCAATGTCACTTAGAGCAGACGCTCAGCAGCAAGAGATAGTACTGGTTGAAAGTCATGCATCATTCCACGTGTAGAAGTATTTTCAGACCCGTTGTCAGCGACACTCTGGCGTCATCAGCAAGTCCACCAGGTCTTCCAAATCTGGAAGCATGGCTCCAGTGCAGCCTTCTATTCCGGGAAGCATGGAGTGCCACGACCAGGGCATTATGGTTTAACATGTGGGGAAAAGAGACGATGTCTCTGGAGCCTTTTTAAATCAGTTCTGGGGCATTTGTTTCCGAATGGTTTCGTTGGCTACGTAGAACGAGATATCTAGCATAGGGCATGTAAACGCCTAATACATGCATAGTTGGTAATGAAGGTATGGATTCTAGAGATTGTCGGACCTATTGTGGGCCCCAGCTGAGCTTAAGACTTTCTTGCTCAAACCTTGAACCTGGCCGTGGGCATGTCCTAATCACTTGGGGTTGAACATTGCGGGGATATATGGGCGAGGATCAGGGGATGATTGGCAATCCTCATCCATGACTATACAAGGGCAAGGTTCATGACTTCCCATTCCATGAAGTCAGACAGGCATTTTTACAAGCAGGATGACTTGCAACCATGAATGAAGTGGGAACCATGAACATGCTGAGGCTTGCAACTACCGGAAGCTGGCTTAGCTGCCAAGTGCAGTGAAACTAAGTAAGGTCAGTTCCCCTTTGCGACAATAAGCTATATAGGGAGATTGATATGCGGAAATAGGAATTATGGAAGAGATAATGGAAACTACTATATAGTATATTGTGTCCTTAGAGAGTTGAAGCCTTGGTCATTTTGTGGCGAAAGAAGTTTTCATCAAGTCGAATGCTTCAGTCATTTGCAACATCCGTGCTTATGCCAGTCGCTTTTGCTTCTGCTGTGAGGCTCCATCTTTGTAAACGCTAATGGGAATTCTCATTTGTCACAGGACCCCTCCTCTGCCACATTGGGGGTGTGTTGTCCCTTTGTAGACCCGTACTCAATATGGTGTAACCCCGAGTATCTAGGGTACGCTTAAAGGGGCCATTGCTTTGACAAACCCCCTAAACACACACATGCTTGACGGCTGGACATGCGCCGCCTAAGGGGGCACTCACTGTCGGAAATCCAAGTCCTCGAATCGCGAAGCTGCTCCCATGATTCCACCAGGCGCAGCGTTTGCTGTAAAACTCTTGTTCGAGTCAGGTGCAAGTATTTATGGATCCCTGCGCTGGGTCCTAGAGTCAGATATCCATGCATTTGGGAGTGAAAATGGGCGGCGCAACTCAGTCAAGTTCCGGGTTGGTATGTTGTTATAGATTCCATGCAGAAATCGGTCCGACCCGTAGGTTGACATTAGACCTCGCTCGCCCATAGGCGGCAAGTAGAAGTTTCGAGGCGTGGGGACAGGCAAGGCTTGTACCTTAAACATCAAATGCGATAATGAGGCTTGCGTGTTGGACAGGTCAACTGGCAGCAGCATCCGTCGAGAACTCAAGAAGAAGAAGCGCCAGCAGGAGACTCCGTGGTTTAGGGACTTGCAAGTTGAAGATTAAAGACCAGTCTCAGCTGGGTTTTTCAAGACGCCAGCATTCGCCACAGGTGGTACATGAGGTGATTGGTGATCAGGGGGATTGTCTTCATGTTCAGCAATTGTAAAGGTCATATCATATCGCAATAGGGACACGGGAGCTGAGAGCTCTATAGCAGCGCCACGGGTCAGGATGATGAATGCCGTCAGTGTGGTGTCCAGCATTGTCAACAGGAGCTGCGTGTGTTCCTCAAGACCAACGGCTTCAGTGACGATGTGACAGCCCCACAGCAACCACAAGGTTGCTTTTTTTTCAGGACTGCCATATTAGGGTTATATAGGGATAATGGAAAAGAACATGGAAACTACTATTTATGGTTTAGGGTTTAGGGTTTAGGGATTATCGCCCCCCGTAAGTAGATAGAATATGGGGTAGATGGGGGTCTTATTATAATATACCCAAAGCCATATTGTGTGTTTAGGGTTTAGGGGGGCTGTATTAGTGATACATTTTACCAACTTGACTTCGAGGTGGGAACCGCGACCCCAAAACCAGCAGGCTACGGCCCCAAACCATAAACGGGTGGTTGTCAAAATTATGGTCCCTTTTTGGGTACCCTAAATATTAGGGGCCGTATTATAATAGGGATCCAAAAAGGGACCATAATTTTGACAACCATCCAAACTTATCGCGGCTTAAGGAAGAGTGCGGGGGTGGTTCGGTCATCATCTCTTGTGATAGTCAGTAACATCCACTTTCCCTTAAGCACCAGTGAATAAGAACTGTGGTTCTTGCAGCAAATTGAGCCACCAGGGCATTTTTCAGACGGTAGCTTTTAGCTCCAGGTGGGCTAGTATGTTTAGAGCTGCCATTACTCAGGATAACCCTTACAAACCCCTATATCAATCCACTTTCCATTTCACCTTCCATCTTCTTTTGTGCTTGATTCTCCGTTATCGGGGTAATATCCCTAAACCCTACACGCTATGATGTCCCTATAAGCCCAGTTAGCCCAGTTTCCGTGTGATTTGCCGTTTGATTTTCCATTTGATTCTCAATTCTTGGGGCGATTCTCCTAAACCCTAATCCCTATATATTATATATATTGGGGTTTAGGGTTTAGGCTTTAGGGATATATATATATACACATATGTAACCCTGTGTAGCCCTATACAACCCATTGTTGGCAATCATTGAAGGCTCCCAGGGTGGAGAACCACGGTGTCATCTCGACAACATTTTGGACCCCCACTGCTAGTGAGGCCATATTCCTTCTTTATTTGGATATAGATGGGTAGTGGGGTACCAGGTAGTGGTGTCCTTAGACTTGCCAGGATGCCAGTGGTTCCAGATTGAGTGGCACTGCATTGGAAAGAGATGCTAACTGTTCCGAAGGGAGTGGCTAGGGTAGTGTTCAACGTGTCCGGTCTAGATACTTCTCTTGCCTTGTGCAGTATTCCATTACTGTTTCCGCAACCTTTATCACCAGGATCGGGGACTGGAGTAGTTGTATCAGCTGGGAGCAAATTCCAGATCCTGAGCCATGTTTGGCATGGCTTCAACTTAGATTTGATCCCTTAATTCTGCTGCCAATCGAAGACCTCTACTGCCACACCCTGTCCACTATCTGGTCAGTTGCCAAGCATTAGGAGCCCAAATCAGCAACCACATCTAGGTTTCCCGCATGAATTTGGGTGAACCCTAAACTCTATATCCCCCTATAAAACCTCTATGCCTGATTTCCAGGAAGGAGAGATTATACCCACTTCATGTGGCGGCACGGCTTGGCGATCGGAGCCTGGTGCGAACGCTGCACCCTGATCAGGTTTAGGGTGTAGGGGGTCTAGGGTTTGGGGTTTAGGGTTGGCTTGGGGTTTCGGTTTTAGGGTTTAGGGTTTGGGGTTGGGGTTTACATAGGGCTTGGGGTTTACGGTTGGGGTGTAGGGTTTGAAGCATGAGCTTTGTTGATCAACTGTAGCGGTCCTCTTGGAGATGAAGGCATTCTGACTTCTCAGCTCAAGTTCATGTCGAGACATTGTGGGGTACAAGTTCAGCAAACATGGATGCAGTGCTTGACTGCGTGCGCAGCAAGCTTGTGAGACCAGGGTTCTCATGGAACATAGTTGGTCATCTACGTTGTTGTTGCATGTCTTCCCGTGCTGCTGCTACTACTGCTAGTATTATGCCGATTACTTTGACGTTCTTCGGTGCGAAGAATGGTGAAGCTAAAGACTGGTTTTGGAACAGTGCCCATTCCCCAGTGCATGCGGCCGGCACAGATGCATGCCCAAATCATTGTGCCGCCCTTTTCCACCGTGCATCCCATCACCAGAGCAGCCATGCCCTATGGCGGTCGGTCTCCGAAGACACTCCGCATGACGTAGCAACTAGTGCAGATGGAGAGTGGAGGAGCTGGAAATGGAAGCAGTGCCGAAAGCATTGGCCATGTACAGAAAACACAGCAGGCGTGTGCTGCCTGCCGGCGAAAACAATAATTTCATATCTGGACTTCGTGACACTGCTGAGAGCGATTCCCTAAATCTCCTGGTTTTGGTTTTTTCTCACTCGCGCTGGTAGATGGTGGCGCGTATTCTACATGCGCTTGCCAGTGCTTTGTGCGCATCGGACATGTTGCCACGTGCTTCTGCAGCATGCGTTTTCATTGTGTAGGTTTGTTCGTGCTATGTCATCAGCGTTTGTTCTCGCCAGTTCAGATGTCGCAGCTGGCTTTACCTTACTCACTCCTCTTCAGTGTGAGGCTGGCAGAGGGTGCTGATCCTGCCCAGCGGAGCTCCAAGGGACGCACCGCCATGGACCTCAGGGTTGAGGGTTTTGCGGTTTCGAGTTCAAAGGCGTCTAGAAGGCATGACAAGTTGTTGTTGGAATTTGTGGGGTTCTACCCACAAGGGTTGCTGCAATCAGTATTCATGTATTTGGCCAGACACAGGAGAAGTTGATTTTGTTGGGAGTGTATAAGAGAATGAAATGCTTGCCTGTGCTTTTGGTGCCGTCGCGTGCTCGCTAGTTTGCCGGTTTCTTTAGGAAGACCTGTAGTAGTGTAGCCCTGGAGGACATTGCCAAGCAAGAGGATTGCAACGGCAGTCATATCGAGGCCTATATCAGATCATGCCGTTCTTGCTATTGCGCATGGTGAATCTTGTTTTTTTGCCCGAGCATGGTAAACACAACAACAGCAGAAACCGCAACAACAACAACAACAAC
>CAJNIZ010011781.1:64101-84164 GCA_905231905.1 Symbiodinium pilosum | reverse complement strand
CGGTGAGAATCTTCTTTTTTGAAGTTCGAGGATGGAAAGGTTCGCATCTGCCTCCATCACTCCTCGTTGCCTTATCCGGGCTGCGCGGCGTCCGCACCACCAGCGGCAACGGAGGTTGCAGCATCGTCCGCACCTGCAGAGATGAGCTTCACTTCTGCTACGCCGGTGGCGGCCGCCTTCGTGGGATCGTCTGCAGCTCTCCTGCAACGACAGCCCAGCAAATTTGATCAGAAAACTCTTAGAGGAATTCCAGTTTCCATTTCATTTTCCATTTTCTTTTCCATTTGATTCTCCATTATTGGGGTAATATTGGGTTTTATTGGGGTGATATCCCTCGTGATGTTAAGAAGTACAAGCTGGAATCCATGCAAATCTGCCCAGGTTCCCGAGGTTCATGGTGGTGGTGGTCAGGTTCGCCATTCCATTGGCTTTGCCTACTCTGTGCAGAAGGACTCGGTCCGTTGGGAGACCCTTATACTGTGTACCTGCAAGGGCCCCCCTCCCCCTCCCATGGTATGGTCCCTATCTTCTAAGCTCTAAATCAGGATTAGAGTATAACCCCCTTCCTCTGGTCCTGTGGCCTGTGGTCTGGGTCTTGCAAGTTAGATTAAAGTTTAGAGAGGGTTTGCATTGTTTGTAGAGGATTCAGAACCTATTACCCCACCGCCCCGTGGCTTATGGTTTGGGCCACCTGTGTTCCTGTGGTCTGGGTCTTGTAAGTTAGATTATAAGTTTAGCGAGGGCTTGCGCTGTTTTTAGAGGATTCAGAGCCTAATTTCCCCCCTGCCCCCCTGTGGCTCAGGGTTTGGGTCTTGTCGTTTTCATTAGGTTCATGGAGGGAATATCATGCACTTACAGTGTTTATCGGTCCATGGTTTTATAGAAGGTTTATATCTGTCACTGTTGATCTGTTGATGCATTTGAAGCGCGACGAAAACATAAGGGGCCAAAAGTGACGACAGTTCTGAGTATCGTGATGAGGACCGCGCCGATCCCTGTGACTGTTGGTATTTTTGAAGCTCGACGAGAGCATGGGGGGCCAAAAGTGACGACAGTTACGAGGATGGCGGCTTTGAGGCACGAAAAGGACGACAGTTACAAGGATGGCGACCCGGAGGGGGCTCATCCCTGTGACGGTTGGCACTTTTGAAGCATATCAGGGGGAGTGGGGGGGGATACCATGGGGGGGGGGCTGGGAACGCAGAGCGCAGGACCCTGTATGGTCACGCTGGCGGCCCCCCCCCCCATGGCCTCCTCCCCCTGCCCCCCGTGGTTTATGTCCTGTGGCCTGTGGTTTGGTTTGGGTCCTGTTGTCTAACTCGGTTTATGGATGGTTTGTAGAAGCTTTATAGTGTTCATAGAGGATTATAGCCCATTACCCCCACCCCCTCTGTGATCCTGCGGCCTGTGTTCTAGGTTCATGGAGGGTATGTCGTGGATTTATAGTGTTCATAGACAGTTTACCACCCCGATCCCTGTGACTGGTACTTTTGAAGCATCCGCGAGAAGACCATGAGGGTCGAAAAAATGACGACAGATACAAGGATGGAGGCTTTGAGGCGCCAAAATCAACGACAGTTACAAGGATGGGGGGCGAGGGCTGGGAACGCACAGCGCAGGACCATATATCCCCTGTATATTCCGAGGTGTGAGACAGAGATTGCGGACGAATTTATGGGTTGCTGGTAGGAACCTCAATTAAATTACCATAGTATGGGTATATAGGGTTTAAATCACCGCAATATGGGTATTTAGGGTTTAGGGTTCAGGGTTGCCATGATATGGGTATATGGTAAATGATAGGGTCTCCTTATTCTATTAGCTTAATTTAAGTTCCTTAATAGCAACCCAGATTTTCTGATTGCAGTACCAGCTTGGGAGTGACGTAGTGGGGAGGCAAGAGGGAGGGTGGGGGCGGTGATTTATGATTCAGATGGAAACTAAGCAAGATGGGCCTTTCCCAAAGTGAGGGGTACCTTTCTGGGGGTCCCTATAGTAAGGATTATCGATTTTTTTGGGTTTATATTGGGGTCCCCAAATATGGAAACTACTCTCTCCACCTTGCCCTTCCTGGATTACATGGCTTGCAACCAGAGGTGGGTCAGGACTGCCAGGTGTTGGTGTTCGACCCCAAGCATCTGTCATCAAGCCTTAAGAGGGATAGGCGTACACAATGAATCCTCAAAGGCTGATGTGGAAGTTGCGCCTTTTACGTTTATCCTGTCTTGCAGGTTTTGCTAGGAGGAGTCGTTTCCCTGGCGAACAGTGTTCATGTGAGGCTAATGGTCGAGGTCAGTCTGGACTCTGCGGACACTGAGCCGCTGCATTGCAAGACAGGGTTAGTCCTGCCATGATCATTGTCAACTGTGCCGCTGATGGCTTTTACTGTTGGTCGTTTACATGACATGGGCTTTGTTTTTGGTGTTCGAGTGGCTTGTTTGTGTTGGATAGTGTTGTCATTGCGATTACTTTGCCTCTTTGCTGTTGCTGGGGCTGTGGTTGTTGATGGTCGTGATTGTTGCAGCTGCTGGCAGTTCTGTTCCTTGTGGTTGATGATGTTTGTCCTTTTTCTGATTGTTTTTGACACTGGCTGCCGTGGTGATTGTAATTGTCACTGTGGCTGTTGTGGCTGTTATGGCTGTCGGGCTTGTTGTGGTGGTGGTGGTGGTGGTGGTGGTGGTAGCGGCGGAGGTGGTGCTGGTCCTGGCAAGGGTTGCGGCGGCGGCGGCGGTGCGGTGTCTTCGGCGGTGCGGCGTCTTCGGCGGTGGTGGTGTCGTGATGGTGTCGTGACATGGTGACGTGATGGTGTCGTGGTCGTCCTCATTATTGTGCAGCCATCGTCGTCCTAAAAGCTGTCGCCATGATTGTTACTTTTGTTCCTATTTCTGACGTGCTGTCACTGTGAAAGAACCCGAACTTCATTGTATGGATCCAGGCATAGGCGCACCGGTACATGACCTTACTTGAAGACATTTCTTGGAGCTGAGGTGCTCGTGAGGCACTACATGTAGTTTGTCATGCTCTTGACAGGAGTGAATCGGCAGGCTCTTGCAGTGCTTAGTGCCATTGTCTCGGTGAATGGAGCCGGTGGAAGCCGTTGTTTTCCTCGACGCGTGTGTGCAGAAGGATGGACATTTGTTTTCTGCTGTATGGAGCCCTACACGCTTTGCGGACTGTAGTCTGGGTCCTGGGCTGTGTTGTTCTTTCTGCATTTCACGCTTGAGGCGAGCACAAGTTGCTGTTCCGTCTGCCTTCGACATGCGAACACTGTTCTGCTGCCTTTTCCTGGGTTGGCTCACACTTTGATGTAGACGATGTCCACAATTCGTCGGTGGGGCGGTGGGCGTGTTCATAAGATCAGCATGCCTAGACCTGATTGAGGGATTTCGTTCGTATACAGTATCTGGTTGCTTGGGCGTGAGCTTGGCCTGCATGACAGCAGTACAGAAATTGCATTTGCTTGATTTTGCCCAACGGGGTCCTTCCATTATCTTTGCTCAGGAGTTCGGCTGAGTTTGAGAGCTGTGCCAGACATGTTAAAAGACGCGTGGGAGGCTGTGTCAGAGCAGCTGGAGGGCGACAGAGCACTCAGAAACTAAAAGCTCATAAGATCAGTGAGACCATCGTTGGCTCGGCCGCCCTACTGGCATGGCCGCCACGCGGGAGGAGGCAGTCTCCAAGACCGAGGGAGCCCAACAGGCGTAGAGTAAACATAGGCACCCACTTGACTGGTTTGCCATGTAGGCATGAAGGGGCGAGGGGTAGGGTAGGGGCTACAAGAGCATCGTAGGAGAAATGCTGCTGATGCTAGGGTTGTGACTAGGAGGGGGAATTGTAGTCGCAGTAGAGTGCAGTAGTAGTGCAAACAAAAGAAGCAGCAGTAGCTACTGGTAAGGAGGCAGTGGAGAAGCTGCAGCCGTAGGGTCAGTAGAAAGGATCGCGCTGGCAGAACCAGTCATGGGACAGAAAGTATTCCCAGTTTCGGCAGTCTGAATGGTACGAAATTGGACACATAGTTTGTCGATGGCAGCTGTCAACAAACTTAGCTGCCGGAGAGCCGGGGGGAGACTCTTCCGACGACATAACATGCTTGTTCGTAGCAGGGAATATGGGAATATGCTAAACATGTGCTATATAGAGCTTATATGTCTTATTGCCTACTTAGAACCAGTAAGATAAGGTGATCCCCTTGGATTTTTGAGCAGACTGTAGGATTCCACCATGTTCACCCCGCTCCCGCTACAAGTACTGTACAACAGAAGCTGGGGACTGGTTAACCCTAAACCCTAAACCCCTAAACCCTTAAACCCTGTTTTAGACGGCAGGGTTCGTGTTTCTGTATACATGTAGTCCTGAGGAGGGACCCGTTGGGTTCAAGGGTTTAGGGTTTAAGGGTGAAGGGTTTAGGGGTTTAAGGGTTTGGGGGTTTAAGGGTTTAGGGTTTAGGGTTTAAGGGTTTATTCAATGCAGTGAGCTATTCCTGCTTATTCTTGGCACTTTGCAACATCACCATACTTGGTACCTTGGCAGTTTACCAAGAACTCTCGCGCCTGCGCTACCTCACGGTGCCCTCTTCCAAGCGCACTGTTCCAGCGCAACTTCGGAACGTCTCAAGATTGTGGGTGCCTCTCTGAAGTCTCTACCAAAAGATGAGATATGCTCAAGGTTTAGGGTTTAGGGTTACTCTCAACTCCTTGAAAAAAGAAGATCTAAGGGATTCTGTAGTGGAGTTTTATAGGGGTTATTACGGGGTGATAGCAGGAGTTTAGATTATAGCTCTCATGATGATCATGACCACCTTGTGGGAATTTCATAGAGAGAAGATGACTCTGACCGTCCTGATCCTTCACTTGTGCACACAGAACCTCCAGAGGAAATGTGAAGAGAAAAGGGTGTGTCCTAAAATTACGGGTACCTTTTTTTTTTTGGGGGGGGGTGCCCAAAGTAAGGAATTTAAGTATATTGGCGTTTGTATTGGGGTCCCCTATTCAGGGAAACTGCCAAGTGGATGATTCTTTTGACTAGGCTTCATCCCATACCTCTAAAACGTTGGGTCCATATTCACTGAATCTAGCAACTTCCTTGTCCTTCTATTCGCACCCTAAAATGCCACCAAAACGAACCCCAAATTCGGAGCAAAAAACAAACGTCCTAAACCCTGAAGACCGCTTAAGGGCTTATCAAGCGTCAGAACGTGACCTATGGCCTTGAGACACTCCCGAAATTTCAGACGGGCAGCACTCCCTGCATGCTCCCAAAGTTGCAGCACTTGACCTGCAATGGAATTGCGGATTGAAGCTTCTGGTCGTCATTTATGGTGTTATTATAGTATATTAATATTATAGTGTTTTATAGTGTAATCTAGGATATTATAGGTATTTACCCTAAACCCCCTAGATTTGGTTCCTTTTTTGGGGATCTTCCCGCCTATCAAAGCCCTCCCCGCTGACGAACAAACTGCCTCAACTGTACCTGAGCATAGGGGGTGCATTCGTCTTGGACACGGATATGGGAGGAGTGCCAACGGGATTTTGAATTATGCAAAACCCCTACAACGGGCCAGATGAAGAATATAATTCTCTTTGCGTCTAGCCTCATTCGAATTCTGCTTCAAGCTTGGGATGCGGGCCAGCCAGTATATCAGGGGGGCTTCAGAATTGCGTGTCAGGCCCCGGCTGCAGTTACAGGAATTTTTAAGGGTTGAGGGCTGCTATGTAACCTGCTGGGGTGCGACTTGGGGCTCGGGGTAGTTGGAGAGACGCGATTTAGGGGTTTAGGGCTTAGGGTTTTGGTTTTGGGGGGTTTAGGGTACAGGGAATAGGAATTAGGGTTTAGGGTTTAGGGCTTCAGGTAGAAGACAATTGGGAAACGAGGATTTGGCATTTCAGTTTCTATAAGATAGCGGATAAACTTAGGGAAGCTATGGTACAAGGTTCCAGGATTCCAGGTAAACACAAGATTGGAATTTGGAAGCCAGGCTTTGGGGTTTGGGGTAAGATGTACTTAGAAAGTAAAGCCTCGATTCAGTTACCTAGAGGAAACCTTCAGTTTAGGGGTTAGAGTAGTTCATCAAGTTGGAAAGCTAAGCTCTCCTAAGGTAGATGGACTGTAGACTAAGGCAGATGGAAGGTGACATTTGCGAATCCTGTGCACCATCGCTGCTTGCAAACAGAAGCCGCAGAGCCATGTGACCGATGGCATTCGATTCGCTATGGCTCATTCGCATCCTACCTGAAGACACAGACAATGCGCCTGAAGCCCTGAATTGTAAACCCTGAATTGTAAACTTCAAACCCTAAGTTTTTTGTCTTGGGATTGGAGGGTTTCTCGAAAGTGCATGCCCCTAGAAGATGGCAAAAAGTGCCAGAAGTTCACAACCCAACTCGTGCAGATGCTCCGTTAAGGCCCAACACAAACCTTTCTTCTGGCAGAAGGTCCGACTTGAGAACTTCACAACTCGAGGGTACCTTTTAGAGGATTGCATAGAATGTGTCAGAAAGTTGGATATTTGGAACAGGAGTGGAGAGGAATGCTGATATCTGCCATGCTTCTTAGCTTGCCATGACAGAGGATTCATATCGCTGGAAAATCAGTTGCATCAGTTCGTGTTGAATGCGCGCCGACGTACCTTTACACAAGCTCGATGATGAACATGACCATCTTTCGTTGTCGACAGTGATGTTCATCATCCGGCTCTTGTAAAGGTACTTTGGCGCGCCTTCAACACGAAGTGCTGCAATAAGTTATCAGCATCCAGCATGCTTTCTCTTCCGGCACATTTTCGACCAGCTGGAAGCTTGCCCCGACGGTGACCCATCCCTAGTTAGCAGATGTAAGCCCTAAACCCCAGGGTAGCTTTCAGTTCATTTTCCATTTGATTCTCTATTCGATTTTCCAATATTGGAATTGAATTTAAGTTTCTTAAGCAGCTAGAGAGCCCCAGTTTCCACTTTGTTTTCTTTTCCCCTTTGGATTTGCTTCTCGTGCCTTACTAGTACGGGAGATTGAAATCTCACAGCTCAGAAGCTGAAAGGCGAGACCGCAATCATTGGGTTGCGCAAGTGTAGTCTGGTGCCGAAGCTGAGCCCAGTGGGTGCTCTTGCTAGCTCCATGTACAGGAATATGCTTGCAAGGTTACGGATGCCGAGAAAGCCCGCACGGACAGAATCATTTTCATCCGATTGATAGCCTGGATGCTGAGGCACTCTTACATAACGTGCATGGACATGGACTGCAATTGATTCCATTAAAAAGTTGTTTAGCGTATAAGGCCGAGGGATGGTTGCGTGTTGTACCAACACGCGTGCCACTGGCAGGGACTGATTGCGAAAGGCCGTGTTGAGCACAGCGGGAAGCAGTCAGCATGCTGCCGCAGGCCCTAAAGTAAGCTCGGGAACATGAGGGCAAAAGCATTCGTCAACACAATAGCAGAAGCGTTATCGCTTTCAAGGCGTGCGGTGCGAATACACACCTGCCCAGCCCAGAGCGGCTTGCACAAGGTTGCCACGGTCTGCAAGAATCATGGTTGTCCGCATTTGTAGGTGTGTGGGTCTGGAGGTCTCGGCCGGTCAGTACAGCGCTAATGAACTGGTTTTGGCCAACTGCCTTGCCAGCTGCTCCTTCGGTAGATTTTGCAGCCTTTGATTCCTGAATGAAGAGCTTACCAACCTTGGTGATTCTGTTTTGCGTATCATGATGATCTCGAACATGTGTCTGGCACTTCAACAGCATGGCAAAGGTCCAGCAGAGGTGTGCATTAAACCCCAGCAGGGCCCCAGGCAACCTTGAAGGCAGCTGCTCTCGATACAGATTGTGTTGCACAGTCCTCCTACCCTGACGATTTGGGTGCACGTTGCACCCAAGGTCACTTATGACTCATCAAGTGATGTTGCTCGTTGAGGAGAATTCTTTGTGTCCTGTCGAAGTTCTCACCTTCCTGGCACAGGTTTTTGCCTGTCCTGAAACTCTCAACCTATGAAGGGCCGACGTTGTTGACCGTACAAAGCCTGAAGGTGGAACGGCGAACTCCTCTGACAGCAAGGGTCGGTTGCGGAGTGGCGATTCGTTTGGAGGAAAGAAGTCTTTGAAGTCTTTTATACCACCGCAGTTTCTGACCTCCTTGAAAAGCGCCCTGTAGGGACATAATGTTTTGTATATTATACAGGGATTGTATAGGGATTATATGCTGGCTTGGGGTGGAATCCAAGGTGGAAGCTGCGGAGCCCTCTAACAGCAAGCATTGGTTGCAAGGTGGCCCTTCCTTTGAAGGAAGACATCTTTACACCCTTCAACAGTTTCGCACCTTCTTGGAAAAGGCGTTAAGCAAGCTGAAGATGGAAGGTGCGGACTCCTCAGACAGCATGTTGCAGCTCAGAGTCGCAGAGTATGTCGTAGTAGTTCAGCCGATACAAAGCCATTTTAGGCCTAGCCAACACCGAAGCGTGTACTCTTGCAGTTCTTACGTGTCCAGCTAGCATCTTCTCGTTACAAGAACCAATATGGTGCAGCTGCTTGCTGAGAGCTATGGTAGGGATACAAGGGAATGCTGCATGATGAACACACAGTTGTGGAGGAGGCTACAGGGAAGAGTAACATTGCCCCCACTTTGGCGCGGGTCTTTCTTTCGGCGCTACTGGAAAAGGGCTTGAGCCCTGGGATACTGGTTAGAAGGCGTCCTCTGAGGGAGTCCAAGATATAGAGCCTCCTCTCATCTGGTATCTGCAGCACTCACACCAAGTGCGCTGTATGCTTCAGCTGAATCAGGGCCACTTTTTCTCGTCGCCAGCCTGCATCAAGAATGGTTTGGAGAGCTTGAACCTTAACCAATCTGATTTTTGCTGCACAGTTCCTTTGATGCTGAACCTGGTGACGACCATGTTGATTATTACTGTCTGCATCTGTCTGCATGCGGGGCTCATCATGACTTTGTCATCACGATGTGGCAACTAGCCAAAAGCTAGATACCTGGTGGAAGACGCTCGGCTGCTGATTGAAAACATCGCGCAGGCTTTTGCAGCATGTGTTGCAGGCAAGGCTTCATCATCCTTATCAGTAGTGAGAGTCACTATCTACGTCCACCACCTGTCATTGGTTGAGTAAGCAAGCTGTGCAGTTCAGCACGGCTACATTTCAAAATTCGTGTCCCCTATACGTCCGCGCGACCAAGAAGAAATCAAGCCCTTTACTTCAGGACTTCAGCAAGGGACGCGCTGGTTTTTTACACTACCAGCCCAGCCCAACGTGAACAACATTGTACTTTTCCATTTTCTGTTCTGTCGCGCAGCAATCCTAAACCCTGTATGTCCACATGTACCCCTTTATACCCTTGTATACATATCCCTATGTGAGCTATAGTCCAAACTCCTTAAAGGGGGTTGTATAGGCGGATATTTGGAGTTTAGGGATCCCAATATAGACCCCAAATGCTATAATCCTTTTTTTGGACCCCCGAAAAGGTACCCCTAATTTTGGGAAACCGCCATATACCCTGTATATCCCGATGTAGAGGGAATTGTGCAGAAATACATTCAGATTCGAAGGCTTGGCTTCATTCTGGGTCCTTCTTAGGGGGTCCCCAGAAAAAAGATTGCAGAGTTTTCCCGGTCTATGTGGGCTATAGTCCAAACTCCTTGAACGGGGGGTTCTTAAGGGGGATTCTTGGAGTTTAGACAAGACCTCATATTCTGCTCTTCCCGCAATTTTTGGAAAGGGTTTCCAGAAATTTTGCTGCCAGTTTGCCAAGCAGTGGCTCAAAATCTGGGGTGCTGGTGCAAGTCTCCACATGAGCTACGGACTAAATTTAGGTTAGGGGGACCTATAGGGGACTACATAGGGTTTTGCGGGGGGAACTATTGAGGGATATACTACAAATGTATTCCAGGACTCACATGGGTTTAGAACTTCACGAACACATCGTCAGCCGTCTTGGCTTTTGCCAATCGTTTTTCATGGTGATTCTTCGAGTGCCATCGGCAAGTCATCACAATGTTGCAGCTGCTGCGGTTGATATCTTTGTAACACCCATCCTCATTCCTAGTATCTTTCTCATGACCATCACGAGTAGGAGGTCCTAGCCAGGAATTTAGTTCGAATACCCTGAAAATCGGTAGAAGTGCCGGTCGGAAGATGCTTGTTGTCAGTACGAGGTCTTTGAGATTGTGTAGCTTGAAAGGCATCTAGGATTGCGGAAGTTTGAGAGAGCATTGCATCAAGAATTCCATGTTCGCGCTGGCGCGGGTGCTGTCGTTGCTATCCCTCCTATTCCAGCAGAGTGCGCTGGGTGCACATGGTAGTTTGACGCTTGTGCTGGTGTATCATCTTGGTTTCTTCCTGCTGTTCTTTGAGGACCAAAGCTGAGAGGTCTTTGGTTTAGGGTTTAGGGTTTAGAGTTTAGGGCCCATAGACTTGCTTGTTTTGCGTTTTTCACCGATACATAAGCAGAAGCATCTGCTGCAATCGAAGTGCAGCTGCAGTTTGTTAAACATGAGACCTTCACATCATTCCGTCATCTTGCTTGTGGAGCTTTCTTTTCCATGATCCCAATATACTGCCAATATAGCCCTATTATACTATAGTAGTTTCCATTTTATTTTTCCATTCTCCCAATATAACCCCAATATATACCCCATTTTAGTAGTTTGCATGTTTTCCATTATCCGTATATAACCCCGACCCTAAACCCTAAGCCCTAATTCCTAAACCCTGAACCCACTACCCATTATAGTAGTTTCCATTTTATTTCCATTATTCAGGTTAGCAAATCCTGTTTCTGCTCCTCATCTTGCCTCCGCTACCCTCAAAACGGATTACCGAAACATCTTGAAGCCCCCAGCCGCAACCGTAAACTCCAAGCCCTAAACCCTAAACTAGATTTACGGTGTGGGGTTTACCTAAACTCCAAGATGCTCCAAGCTTAGAATATTGTGGGTAATATTCCACATCATAGTAGTTTCCACTTTCTTTTCCATTATCCCATATGGGGAGAATATCTGGGCTATATAGAGATAATGGAAGATGCAATGGAAGCTACTATAGTAGAATACCCTAAACTTGGCAGGTTGCCTGGGCTGGGTGTATCCGAGTATTCGCAACGTTACTTGCACCAACTCGCGTTGCGAATGCAATGTGGGGAGAGATATCTCAGAGTTAGGTGCGAAAGGGTAGTGGTTAACATTACATTTTGTTTTTTTCCATCTTTGGGAGCTGCAAACTATGGCAGCCTTTGCATGTTTTAACCCTAAGCCCTAAACCCTAAGTAGTAGTTTCCATTTTCTTTTCCATTATCCCCTTATAACCCCAATATAACCCCAATGGGTACCATAGTATTCCCAAATAAAAGACTACTCATGATTTGACATGATTTGGACGTCCTGTGGCCTCTCATCCTGGGCGGGATTTATTCCTGAGAAGACATCTGCCTGCAGGCAGCTTTGTAAGTCATGGCAAGCCATTAGTGTCTTGGCAACACACGGTACGAAGCCAGGGAGCAACACCGAGACCTCAAAAGATCAGAATTGTTAGCGAAGAGTTGCAGTCCTCCCAAAGGGGATGCCTGGCCGTGTAACTCTATTCTTTTCTTTCATGTCTCTATGCCACCTACTTACAGTATCGATTGCAGTTCCAATTTTGGACGCCCCTAAACCCTAAACCCCTAAATCCTAAACCCCCAAACCCCCAAACCCCTAAACCCCTACACCCCTAAACCCCCAAACCCGAAACCTTAAAAACAAGACAGAAAGCAAGCCCGTTTTTCTCGAAGGTGCCGCAGCAGTGGTTCCTACCAGCGAGGCAGTTGAGGCCAGCGAACAGCTCTGCTGGGAGAACAGTGCAAAGGGTCATAGCATTAATAGGGGCCCTAAACTCTAAATCCGTATATATATATATATAGGCACCTTCAACAGCTTGGGCTTAGGCTCTGAATCTTCCGGGTTGAGCAGTGTCGCCAGCACCGCATACTCGTGTCATGCAGTGCAATGATGGGTCCGTGAGGTTGAAGGCTCGAGGTGTAGGTAACAGGACTCAATCTGGAGTGTTTTGGGCTGGGGGCTGAGGGTTTGGGTCCTTCTGGGAGCATGTTTCAAGCGTTTGTCCAACCCTGTGTGACAAGAATTGATGTCAAATGCCGCACGCATGTTTGCAGAGTCTCTGTTTCTGAACCAGGTTTCTTTGCTTGGCAAAGTGCAGGATTAGGGAGGAAGCGGGTCCAATATCTGTGCATCTCACCCCTACTCTGCCCTACACCCTGAAGTTTTAACCAAAAAAGTAGAGTGCAGGCACGGAAGACTGCAGAATTAAGACACCAAGATGCTCGTCTTTGTATTCTCTGTTAATGCTTCTCACTTGGCAGCTCAGCTGCCCCTGTCTGAAAGTCTTAGACGTCATGTAATCGGTTCGGAACTTCAAAAATCTCTCGATTACTGCCATAGCTTGCAGTGCGGCTCCTACATGGATGCCAGCCATGCCTGGTCTGTTTAAAGCTCCCGCTCAAGTATATATTTGCCCCTCATATTGACTCAATGATAGACAGGTACTTGTGGGGCAGTACCAAAATCTAGCTATTCCTTGATCTTCAGAAAGCACAAAAGCTAAGGCGGCTTGGCATACCGTTTTTTCCCACAAGCTGCAGAAGCCTGAACCACATTGCAACGCGGCACTTTGACTTGGGATTTTCCAGCTTTCTGAGCCCTAAACCTTAAACCCTAAGCCCACATCCTGGCCAGTCGCTGCGTGTTGAAGTTGACCGAGTGCTGGCCACCTACTGGCGCGGGCGTGAAGGCTACAGCATTTCAGATACTTGGCCGAGACAGCCTGGGGATGGTTCCCGGGTCACATCAAGTATGACCATAGCATGAATAATAACAAACATGATCGTAATAGTAATAGTTGTAGTCTGAGACGTGATGAGGCTGCAGCACCTGCATTTGCAAAGGCTTGCTAGTATCCGGTTCATGACCCACTACTCAGCATTGACCTGGCGCTTGCTTACTGTGCCTGTACTCAGCAGCTGGATCTACAACTAGAAGCCCTCCCCTGAAGCTGCAAAAGCAGGCGTGCGCACTGCACGTTGCAAACATGGCTGGCTTCAGCTGTCTCCCAGATTCGTCACACATACTCAAAGTCGTTGTCCAGCTGTCAGCCTGTCGTGAAGCATCCTTTTCCCTTCAAGGCAAGCATTGCCTCGGACTGAAGCCTTTCTTGCTACTGGAGTACTTCTATTTGCATCACCATGAACTGATTCTCATTATCCTGCAAAACTACTCTCTTGACATCCTTTTTTAGTTTCAAGGATTTGTCGTGGCTAAATATGGCCACCACGCCCAGCAAGACACCCCCGATTACTTACCTGGACTGTGGTAGGAACCACGAAGGTGAGGGTACCCTGCTCGTAGTTGACCAAAGCTAACTTCTGCACCTCCACCGCAACTGTTGTATAGGGTTATCTAGGGCTTGTATAGGGACAATATAGAGGGTCTATCAGGGATAGTACAGGAGTTGGACACATGAAGTGGTTTGTAAGATTTTAGGTATCGTCCCTGTCCAGCGATGAACTTGAATGTCACAACCCCTTAACTCACAGAAGCATCAAGAGGTCTGGGACATTAAGAACAGAAACTCCGTTGTTCCAAAAACAGCGCGCTGCAACAAGCAGTGCCCCATTTGAACGTTGGCCTGCCTTGGTGGTTGTGCAGGTTGGTTAAGGATTGCATAGTCAAGTGCGGTTTTTGGATCACATGAATGTAGCCCAATCCGGAATCCTTTGAGGGAATGGTTCTGAAGGGATCTTCAACTAAAAATATCGAGCCGTAGAGACTGCATCCTGTGTGATATCTTCAGAATGCTGATGCTTCGCATGAAATGTGTAACGCCGTCAGTGTAGTCAACCTTGATCTTATCTCAGATATCTGAAACTTTGCCCTTCCTGACAATGGGGCGGAGTAAAAGTTGAGGCTAAAGAGCAGCGCCGGCTGGACCGGGGTGCTCGTGGCGCCACGCCGTCCATGTGCCCTGGTTCAGGATCTCGTCTTCATGTTTTTAAATTGGAACTTTGGGAAGATTTCTCCCAGAATGGCTTCAGCGACTGAAGTGTTGATCCCACTTGGAGGCCTGCGTCCATGGTGGGTAGGGATCATGGTGAGCGCCCTGGGGGGTTGACCCCCAAGTGTAATTTCAGTCGAAGCATTTAGCTCATTTCTATCTTGTCCGTACTCTGAGGATTACAACTTTCAGTAGTCTAGCCATGATCTTGCTTCCTTGGCCTACTTGTGCCTTCAGCATTTTCTGACGTCGAATCCCTTTTTGGTCAGCTGCCTGCTAGCACAGCCTCCAATTTACTTCAGGTATGGTGAAGTCACAGCGCCAGGGGTACCTGGGCAATGAGACACCTGGCACAGCTTTTCCATGGCTGGTTTGTCTGTGACTGCAACGTGTGTCTGCTCTGACGTCTTGAGCCCGATTTACCAGCTTGCACCCTGCTCCATTCACCTGTCAGTCTGGACACATTGTCGCAGAACGTATTGTCCATTTGGGGATTTCCCAATTTAAGGGTATATGCAATTTTGAGGGTTCCCATAATAAGGCCTATAGTATATTGGGGTCTGTATTGGGGTCCCCCTATTTTGGGAACCACCATTTGTCCAAGCGCAAAGAGGGGTCTTCCATTCTGGTAGCATCTGTTGACAGCACGAGAAGAGTGCAACCATGGCATCCAGCCATTAGTCATTAGTCGAGCCTCACTACTGGAAGAATTTAGGGGGTCTGGACACTTCAGTTTGGGGAACAGTGGCTAATAATGGGATAATGGAAAAGAAAATGGAAACTACCATACCATATAGGGTTACATAGGGGTTATACAGGGGTTATATTGGGATAATGGAAAAGAAAATGGAAACTACTATAGTGTATTGGGGGTTATATTGGGACAATGGATGGACGCTCGTGGTGTAGGAGCCCCCAGGTTGGCCGTGGGGTAGGTCTGCAGGGGCTAGGCAGGGGCCAAGAAAGGCCGAGAGGATGCGCGTGGATATTTAGGGTTTAGCGTTCAGGGTTTAGGGTGGCTGCATAACCTGAAGTGCCTCGTGCCTTGGGACTTTCAGTACTATCGTATACCAAGGTCATGCAGAATTTGCAGTATCAACAGTCCGTGAAGCTTAGGTCAGGGATCGTTTTGGTTGGAATTATTGGTCCCAGTATGGAGACGGAAATTGTCTTCTTGGATTTTTTGGATTCAGGGATCAGGTTTAGCGTTTAGGCTTGAATCCTTGGCAATCTTTACCCTTGGTGAACACCTGAACCGTGTCTCATGATTCTGGTGCCTAGAAGTCCGTGTTACGTCATTACGTATAGTTCCTTAATTTAAAGAACCTTGAGCTATGAACCTCAAACCCTAAACCTTAAACGGTAAATCCTAAACCCTAAACTCTAAGCCTCAAACCCTAAACCCTAAACTCAAAGCCCTATATAACCCATTATAGTAGTTTCCATTTTCTTTTGCATTATTCCCAATAAAACCCCAATATAACACCAATATAACCCCTATACAACCCCTATATAACCCCTATATAACACCTATATAGCACCTATATAGCACCCATATAACCCCTATATAACCCCTATATAACCCCTATAACCGCTGAAGAACCGCTGCTCAAGGTCAGACTCCTTGCGCAGCGCTGGGGTCTGGACGATCCCGAAGGCCGACTTCAGCCTTCAGCATGTGGATTTCCTCCAATTCTGGGTACCTTAAAAAAGGGTTGAAAGGGAGACATACAGGGATTATAAAGGAATATTTAGGGTTGAGAGTTTAGAGTTTCCAAGAATTTGGGGTACCCTTTTCGGGGGTCCCAATAAGCAGGATTGTAGTATGCTGAGTCTATATTGGGGTCCCCTTGTTTTGGGAAACTGCCATATGGGTGTTCCCATAAATCTTGCAATCCCCCATACTGGTGGGCTTGCAAAAGGTGATGACCACACCTGGAATCGGATTCTTGAATCTAGCGTATCAGGCTAGGGGGAATCATTTTAGCACCATAGCAGGCTGCTCAGGGTGCCCATCTCCTTTGGACTTTCTTGCAGAAAGTCCGAGGTGAAAGTCGTCAGAAGCGATGCAAAAGAACTTCAAGCCCGCAAAAGCGACAAATCACGCCATTTTTTGCGTTGTAGTCAGATGCCTGCAAGCACTCCTGGTAGGCTTGGACCAAGGCACTGAGTCAAAACAGACCCCAGCTTGTCGAGAACACGAGCCCCATAACCACACCCCAATCCTTCAAAATAAGCCTGGCCAGGGCCTGGCGGCGTCTTCGCAGATCTAGGCTGCGGCGTTGGGAAGATGGTTGCTCCTGTGACTAGAGAAGATGAGTAGACAGTAATCAGTAGCCACACGTACATCCGTAAAGGAAGCAACACCCTCCGAAGCGTGAATTCTTTTTAATGATGATACCAGGAATGACTGCCGCCGCGGCAGTAGTGGATATGGTTATCGCAGTTCGATCGGGTCCCGTAAAGCTGCGTCCTCCCGTGGGGTGTGCGAGGGCCTGCAAGAGGATACGGTGGAATTTCGTGGAGTTCGACCTAGGAACCTGGCATGCGGCTTGCGGTTTGCGTGCTGAACACGTTCACGCGTGTTGGACATATGTACATGATTTCTACAGCTTGGTATCTAGTGAAGAGCTAAGTTTCATTAACAGCGTTTCTCGATGGTTTATGTGGTCCATGCTAATGGCATTTCATGCGAGATGCTTATCTACACGCCCGACATTCTTCAGTATTGCTGCATGCTGGATGGCTGTACGGCAGATCTCCAAGTGATGTGCAGTCTGTGTAAATAGCCTTTCGAAACGCCAAGTATGCTGCGATGTGCACTTGTACATGAAATCTGGGGTCGCATAATTTGTGCTAAGCCTGCTAATATGCAGTAGGTCATGCACTCACTGGAAGCCCTAGACATCACGACTCATTTGGGTGCTACGAATTTTTTCTATGGATGTATTATATACACTCTTTGGTGATTGCATCGTATGTAGACAGTGCTCTTGCATATGGTATGCCTTTATGCGCATGCAGCCTGCATGAAACAGTGGTGCGAAAGACGGAAACAAACAGTCATGAAGAGAGTGTTTTGCAGGTCCGTATGTGATCAGTCTTCCACGATCCCCAAGCGATTTCCCAATTATGTCGGTGTAATGTTACAATACCGCGGAATCCTTTTTTTTCTTTTTTTAAAGAAGCGCGAAGGAAATGCGAAGTCTGCAAGCATATGCACCCAACATGTCCTCATTCGTATGAGCCCAACCCTACAAGGTGTAGTAGATAAGTAGTAGTTTCCATTTTCTTTCCCATTATCCCAATACAACCCCTATATAACTCCTATATAACCCCGTATAGTAGAGTAGTTTCCATTTTCCATTTTCTTTTCCATTATAACCCCAATACAACCCCAATATATTCCTTATAGTAGTCCCTATATAACCCATTATAGTAGTTTCCATTTCATTTTCCATTACTAATAGCCCAAGAAGTAAGGCGAAGGCCCTGCATCCTCAGGTCCAGGCCTACCTCGAGTGCCCGGGCGTGAGCCGTGCCTTGGGCGTGGAGCTGTCGGCCACGCGCTGCCGCCGGGCTCGAGATGCTTTTGAGGCCTTTCCAAGGGTGTGATTCTTGTTCTTCAAGGGTCTCTATATGTAAGGATCTGTATATATCTATATACAATATATCCACATATATATATATATGTAGATATGGAGATATATGGGATATATTGGGACAACGGAGAAGAAAATGGAAACTACTTTTTAAAGGTTTAGCGTGGGTTTAGGACTTAGGGTCTTGGGCACTCTTTGCCGAGACCTCTTTGAAAGAAGTAGCATTTGCCAGCTGTTTTGGTAGTGGCTAGCGTCAGTGCCAGTTGTCCGCATACATGTTTGAATGTCCACATTTGCACAGAGGAGCTGGAATTGTAACTATTGACACTCCCGCTCAGAAATGCGCGAAGCTGTGCAATGCAAGCACAGTTGCAGCACCAGGATCCGCAGCGCAAGCACAGGACGTATGGACCAAACAAACGGAAGCAGCAGACATACCCGAAGTGATAGACAGAGTTTCTCTGTTTGCAGGAACTTTGTCTCAGGTGTTGGTGTCCATGTATGTCCATGTTTTACTGAACAACCACTTGGGCACGCACCATGTGAGTTGTACAAGAATGCTCGTCCAGGCGCTGCTACTCAGCGACGAGGTGGGAGGCGGGGGCCCCTTTGGGAGCCCAACGCAGCTGACTCTGCTGTCGTTTTGGTGGTTACCCTGAGAGAACATCAGAAATACAAGGATTCCTTGAAGAGGGCCATACCCATGTTTCTGATAAAGTGCTCAGCAGCTCTCCTATCAATTGGGAATAACTAGAGACATGTAGAGGATATCTGTGGCTTAAAGGGTTTTTGGGTTCATAAGAGATAAGGAGACTACTTCAAACTATGGTTGGCCCTTTCTGAACCTAAGCCCCATGCCTCTGATTTTGTCCCTCGCCCTGCAACAGCTCCTGACTGATGTAATGGTTGTAACTTTGTGCTTTTGATGAGGGTCCTGAGGGACCCTAACATGGTTGTCATTATCCCTCATGCTCACTATTACTGGAGGGTGGTATCACCTCAGCTTTGCCCTTAGTCCCAAATCGTAAGCCTCCCAAACCTTCTGAGAGCGAGGGTGCAAAAAGCAATCTGAAGCATTGGCTGCTGTAAAGTGTAGCCAGGCTGCTGTAGAGTGTACCCAGCATGGTTTTCGGGGGCCTGTGCCGACCTTTTGGGCCTTGGCTGGGACGCCTTGGAATATCTTGCGCAAGCTGCTGTGACCACTAGCCTGGAGCGGGCTGATGAGTTCCCTTTATGGGTGCTGATGGGGGCTTTCAGGGGCTGTGCACCAGTGCATCTCCGGGATACATCTGCCGGAGAAAAGGTCAACAACAAACCGTAACCCTCAATCCAAAACTCTAAGCCCAAAACCCTAAATCCTTAACTCCAAATCCTAAACCCCAAAAACCGCACCCTATACTGTTCACCCAAGTCCGACGCGCTGGACCAGTGCAGGCCTGGGAACTCCGCCAGCGGCTGCTGAAAGAGGTAGCTGGGCGTGAGGACTGGGTGCTGCAAGAAGTGATAATGGGATAATGGAAAAGAAAATGGAAACTACTACAATGGGCCATATAGGGATTATAGGGTATATATTGGGGTTATATAGGGGTCATAATGGGATAATGGAAATAAAGTGGAAACTACTATACTATACAGGGTTTTTATAGGGGAATTTTGGGAGAATGGAAAATAAAATGGAAAGTACTATAGAGAATATATTATATAGGGGTTGTATTGAGATAAAGGAAATAAGACGGAAGCTACTATTTAGGGTTTAGGGCTTTTCGGCACGCTTGATATATAGGGATTATGACGGGATTATTAGGGTCTTTGTTTGGGACTGTAGAAAGAAGCTGCCGAATTCAGGGCTCAAACGTGCAAGAGGGTGTATAGGGGCTTCAAGCGGCATGCAGGGGTTCTTCTCGGGGATCGGTAATCTCCCACTCAGAAGAGCAGCAATCCGCTCCCCTCAACAAACATGTTCCGATTCTGATTAGAGGCGACATGTTGATTGCTGTCCTGGGTGGACTCTTGTTGTTGACCATGAAGAGCAGTCGTAATGACACCTGAAAGCGCTACCGTTTGTGACCACCATCATGTTTATAATTTATCAGGAGATGTGGATACCAAGATTGATGGGAGCCGTGTGACAACAGTTACAAACGTTGATAAAGCCGTCAGTAGCTCTCATCAGCACCAGCTGGTCTCGAAATTGCTGGCGGGGCAAGTGGAGCTGTTACGGTGGCGGTGACCGGTGGCTAGCAGAATGGTCCTAAACCCTAAACCCCGCTTTGACCGGACGTTTTGCCGCGGTTCACAAAGAGTAAGCATGTGGCAAGTCCTGAAAACCCCTGTATTTTACAGTGTTTTTTGGGTTTCTATACCTGAGAAATGGAGGCTATGTTGGGCCCGGGATTTTCAAGAATTCCGGGCCCAGTTACCATTTTC
>CAJNIZ010011781.1:4262-60871 GCA_905231905.1 Symbiodinium pilosum | reverse complement strand
ATCCCTGCAGGGCCCAACCGAAAAGTATCCCTGCAGTGCCCAACCGCAGAGTATCCCTGGAGTGCCCAACAGCAGAGTATCAATATTCTTGCAGCGCATTTGCAGTGCTGCAAGGAAGACAGTTGAGGGGGGGCAGGGAAACGTTACACTTCTTGTGCAATATCGGCTTTACGGTGCGCATGCTCGAAGAAAATAATTCTTTAGATGCACCTGCGTATTCATGTGGGCACCTTGTTCGAAGCGTGCCCCGCAGTAATGCTTTATGTTGGGGTTTCGGTTTTTGGTGGTCCAAAGACGAAGGATCCAAGTTTGGGAGGGACACGACGCCTCAGAATCTAGGAGTTCTGCTGCATAGAATCCCACAACATCTCTGCGCAATCCCAAATACCGGAGTCGCATGGTCTCGCTAAAATCGGCCTCCTCAGGGCTTCTTGGCGCCTTGCACAGCAAAGGAAGAAGAGAGAAAGGAGAGGCAGAGCGACAAGGCTCAGGTACATGCCTTCCTAAGTCATTTGTCATGGATGTACTGATGTGCAATGCAAGAGCCCTAAACCCTATATAGCCCCATTATTGTAGTTTCCATTTTCTTTTCCATTATCCCCATATAACCCCAATATGGTCCCTATACCCTTAAACCCTAAACCCTAATATGTTAAAGCCGGCCTTGATCAAAGGCCTCCTTGCAGCCGCTGCCCTACCTTCGGAAAGTTGGGGAGCCCTTTGGCCTCCATTGATTGCGATTTTGGGGATTTGGGATTTTGGGCATGGAGTAGGGATACTTGGAGCAGCAGGTGGTGCAAAGCGCGATTGCAACTGGGGAGAAATTGAGAAAACTACGGATTCCCTCAGACGGTCGTTGGGATTTTTCAGGTCTGAGACGCAGATCTGACACTACAGGTGTATGGATTCGTAGAGGCTCAATACCAGTGGATTTTGTCTCTGTTCTTGTCACTCTTGGTCTTTATGGCTGCAGCTGCAGCGCTTGTCATTTTTCAAGCATACAAAAGTGTGGATGCCTCGGCATAGGGTGAGGGACCAGACCACAACTGTTGGAAGTTATTCAAGCTAGTCTCGTCTCAAGATTGATATTGTGAAAGATCAAGTCAAGTTGTCTTTCTTTAGTAATTCTACTATTCATGTTGTCTGCCTTGTTTTGCAGCTGTATCACCGCCTTGCTGCAATGAGGGATCAAGCACAGAATCCCTGATGCTGAGCGTCTACTGGCTATGACTCTGAGCTCGCCCAGCTTTACCAGCTTGTGCTCACTTCCGGTGCATCAGGCTGATGCTGCCCATGTCCTGGACGCGTCCCAGAGGCAAAGCTATGCGAGTAGTAGCAGAGACACGATGATTGTTGCCATGTTAATCTTATTGCACAATCCAATGCCAAAAAATCCTCAGCGGTTTTTAGGCCAGCTCTGAAGTGTGCAGTGGATACCTCTGCAGAGTCTGGCTGGGCTTGTCCAGTGATTGGATTTGATTTAGACTACAGCCCCCAATAATTCCCTACATAACCCTAAATATAGCAGTTTCCTTTTCATTCTTTTCCATTTGATTCTCCATTATGGATGGATAGTATCCCTAAACCCCAAACCCTATATAGCCCCATTATGGTAGTTTCCATTTCATTTTCCATTTTCTTTTCCATTTGATTCTCCATTATTAAGGGGAATAAGTATTCGCTGCAGACTCAGTGGTCTGAGCAATAATCAGATACCTTATTCTGGGTTGCTGTGAAGGAACTTAAATTAAGTTACTATATTGGGGAAACCCTATTATTTACTATATATACCCATTATGGTAATTTAATTTAAGTCCCTTAACAGCAGCCCTGTATTTTCCCCTCAGCTTCTTGATCTCAAGTTGCAGGCTTGAAACAAGGTTCTCGAGTAACCTTAAGGAATCAACACGCGACCGTTGCATTTGAGTTCTGAGCATCTGAGCCAACAAGTGAATTGCATTTGAGCATTTCTCGTCGGAGGTCTTGGAACAATGGCCTACCTCTACGAAACTTAGCGCTATCGAAGAAAACCCGGGCTGCGAATGTCGTCTGCATCGGACATTGCTTTCGATACTGAAGTAGGCGGAGCTCAGATGAGTCGCTCCATCAAAATAGATGCTCCCGTTCATAGTTAAGATTCTAATATTTGGGGGCCACCCATCTACGAAACTTTGCTAAGTTCGTTTTCACCCTCAAAATGTAGGTTGTTCTCAAAATTATGGGCCACTTTTGGTTATAGATGATATTATGGCACCTATTGTCTAGGGGTACCAAAACGGGACACCAGTTTTGGGAACCACCCAAGTACAGCGACCATGTTGAGCAAACCCAGTGGACATCATCCAAGCTTTCAGGTCTGAGAGCGCCTCTTAACCTCGCTTCGGTTCAGTAAAGGATATATGGGGATTATATTAATGGATATATAGGGATCAAAAGGATGATAGAACAGAAAATGGAAGCTTCTATGTTGGGGATATATGGGGATTATATAGGGATATATCGGGATTAAAAGGATAATAGAACAGAAAATGGAAGCTTCTATGTAGGGTTTAGGGAGGAGGGTTAAGTCATTGGGTTCTGCTTGGGTATCCTGAAAGGACGGCACCGAGTGCTACCAGGGACAACACAGGAATACTAATTCTGGGAAAGTGCAGATTTGGGAAGGGGTCTGGAAGATGATGTCAACTATCTGACGAAATTCATTGATGCACAAAGCGGTTCTTGTCCCACCTGTATGTTAAAAGACTGACTCGCAGAACAAATCCATCCAGCGCGTGTCTATCTTCAACGCACCATGCCAGGGCGCATAACCCCAAGGCAATATCATAGCTTTGCCAGTCTGTTCCTTGAACCGAAATAGAATTCAGGCGGCATATCATGAAGACAGGGAGCCGTGCTGCAACCAGACAACCATCTCAGGTAGGCACCACCCAAGAGGGTCCCCGCGTTGTCGCAAATTCTCATTACTTGACTGGACCTATGAGGCATTTGGACCCCAAACCCTAAACCCTTAACCCCAAAACTCTAAACGCTAAACTCTAAATCCTAAACCCTGGATCTTAAACCCTAAAGCTTACTACCTGTAATTGGCTGCATGCCCCTGCGCTGTGGCTGCGAACGCTTGCCATGGTCTCCTCCATGGCAAAGTTGATGCAGGAGGCCACCCCGTCTAAAAAAGGTTGGACCAAAGAATTACATTGGGATCTCTAAGCGTCTAGACATCACGGGCTTTTTTTGGGGTCTACCCCTGTATATGGAAACTACCCTTTAAGGGAATGCAAAAGCAAGGGTTCAGGGTTTAGGGTTGCGGCTCTGCTTCAGCAAGCACTCCGCCGCCAACCCAGTATGTGTTTTGCGAACCACCGAAACAGCGATCCCTTGATGGGTTCACAGAACTCACTGCGTAGTACAGAGGCTAAGCCCTCAGCCCCAAACCCCAAGACCTGCTGTCTGGGTTCGTTCAGGTGAGCTGATCGGACTGCAATACAGCATTGCCTTTTGACTCAGAAATGGAGGGTGATGGACATCAAATCCACCATCCAATTCTGTTTAGACCGCCTAGAGGGCTTGAGTATGTCATCCAGGACTGATTAGATCTTACGTCCTTCGTTGTCAATGCATAGTATCATGGACTGACTGTGAGTGTTTGACAGCCAGCGCAGACACCATCTGGCACATTCTGCCTTATCTCGCTTAATTGGGCTGCTGTCAAGGAGGTTGAATTAAGTTACCATAATATGGGTACATCGTAAATACCAGGCTTTTCTTGTTATGGTAACCTAAGTTACATTCCTTAACAGAAACTGATCTAATTACGAGCAGTCTTTCGACGGAGAAGCCTGGTGAGCCGAGTACATGGTCCCGAGCTTTTCACGAACCAAATCTGTGCTGCCAAACGCACAGCTGTCAAAGCTACTTTGCATGGTTGGCTGTGCTGGCATGACGTGGTTTGCATCTCTCGTGATAGGCGCCTGTCGTCAAGCAAGAGCAGTCCAAGCTCAATTCAAAGCGGGCCGAAGGCGCTGCTTTGTGACACGGGACGCTTGTGCTAGGTTTCCAAGGGTTGGCCTTGGAAATTGGTCATGCTCCGCAAAATTTTCAAGGTATCCCTACTCTGAGAGAGCCTTACACAACTCTAAGCCTGATTCTCATGATTTTCAATTTTTCTGCCGCTATAAGTTGGGCTTGCGTCCTGGACATGGAGATGATGATGTTAAGAGTATCCTCCTCATCATCAGCATGAGCAGCAGCACCATAGCCGGTTCTTCTGATATCCCGAGGCACCTTGATATCAACATGAGACAGTCTGTCATGGCAGAAGGCAGAGCATCCGCAATGTTTGAACTCGAAACTTGTCACAGTACAGTATGCAGCACGAGGCCAGTGGCCTGAACATGTGTTTCCCCAAAAAGACTTTGCTCTCCACACGGAAGTAAAACCCTCAAGATGTTGACCTCCAAGACCCTCATCAATACTAAATTCCGAGGATGACTTGAGGCTTGTGGAGCTCTTGAGGCCAATTTTCCAGCCTTGAGTCTGCATTATCACAGTCACCCTCTCTCCCAATGACGGGCACGGCTCCTCGCGAGATGGCCGCAGAGGCGTGGGGGTCATGGCAACAAGAAGGGCGGTACAAGGGCAAAACGAGTTCTCATATTGGCGGTAACAATAGCAATTATGTCTGTGGCAGCGATAGTGGTCAAGTGGTATTTTGTCGTTGTGGCGGTGGTGGTGTCAATGGTAATGGTACATCGCAATGATCATGAGAATGGTTGTGGTAACGGCAATGGCAATGATAATGCTGGCGGTGGTGGCAGTGGTGGTAGTGGTGGTGGCGGTGATGGTGCTGGTGCTGGTGCTGGTGCTGGTGCTGGTGCTGCTGGCTAATGCTGGGGCTGGTGCAGGTGGTGGCAATAGTAGTAGTAGAATATGTGTACAAATAGTCACATGGCTCAGGAAGAAGTAAGAATATCGTATGTAGCCATCATTTTTGCTTGGATATTTTTGCATGAGTACAGGCTCTTTCGTCTATCCTCCAGCTGTTTGATTTTCCTGCCTTTGTGCTTTCGTTACCTCCACATAAGGGCCACCAAGATATTGATACCAGTGCTCAGGATAGCAATGGCAGCAGTGACACACTATCATTGGAGACGCAAGCATGCTGCTCCCTGTTAGGGTATATGTATATGCCAACTGTACCATGTACAAGGCAAAGCGCTATCTTTCGGATGACTTGCAGAGGAGCTCCAACAGTCAGTACAAAGTAGAAGCTGCATGAGTGGGATTGGTGAGTTGCCAGCATCAGGAAATCTCCATAGGAGCCTTTGTTCCACGTCAACCGGCGTGCAATAATACAAAGTGTGAAGTTAAGCTGACCGTGACAACTCAACTTGGATTCTGACTGGATTCTTGGTACTCAAAATGGGCTCCTTAGTACGGCCGTTCAGGGAAGGGCTCCCAGCATCATCTAGATTGCCACTGAGAAGGTTCCTATTGAGAAAAGGTCTGATTTTGAGATAGTTCATCTTACCTGAGTTGGCTCCGAGCTCACAGCCCTAACCAAAGGCCTCCCTGAACTCTAAACCCAAAGATCTGATTGGATTCCAGCCGGTAGCCCTGAGTCCTTACACCCTAAACCCTAAGCCCTAAATAGTAGTTTCCATTTTCTTTTCCACTATCTCTATATGACCCTATATTATACTATAACCTAAACCCTACACCATGCAGGTAGCGGATCGGAAGGACGTGCAGGGCAGCCCAAAGGACGGCAAGAAGGCTGAGCAAGCAGACAGTTAAAGCTAACAGCGCTACGGTTTAGGGTTTATGGTTTAAGGTTTGGGGTTTACGGGTTTAGGGTTTAAGGTTTAGGGTTTAAGGGTTTAGGGTTTAGGGGTTCCCATTGGAGTAATATTAGGGCTAATGTAGGGTTATGCTAGGGTTGTGTTAGGGTCATAGTAGGGTTGTATTAGGGTTATATTGCCGTTATATTGGGGTTATATTGAGGTTATATTGGGGTTATATTGGGATAATGGAAAATAGAATGGAAGCTGCTATTTAGGCTTTAGGGTCTGAAGCCAACACGAAGCCTTATATGAGGTAGTTTCCATCTAAAGGGGAGACTCCGATATGGACCCCAATATACTGTGATCCTTATTCTGGGGGACTCCAAAAGGGGACTCTTGATTTTTGGAAATCCCATATCTCTCTTTCGGTGCAAGCAGTCGCGCCAAGGCGCTGAACCTCCACGCAGGCCTTGAACCCTAAACTTGAAGGCGTTCGAATGCTAACTAGAGGTTCAAGCTGAAAACCCTAAACCCTTAGCCCTAAACCCTAAACCCTAAACCCTAAACCCACACTGACTCCCTGTGAGTCCTCCAAGCGCTACCTCATCCTGGCTCTGGGCGCAGTGCTGGCGCTGGCAGCAGTGCCTCGGGTAATGGTTTCGGGGATGTCCTTCCTGTAGCATATATAGGGGATTATATAGGGTTTTATACGGGTTTTATAGGGTTTTATAGAGGCTTATATAGGGTTTTATAGGGGGTTATGTAGGGGTAGTATTGGGGTAATGGAAAATATAATGGAAACTATTGTAATAGAGTTTAGGGTTTAGGGATATTATCCTCCAATAATGGAGAATCAAATGGAAAACATGGCAAATTAGATGGAAACTGGGATTATGGGGCTTATAGGGGTTACATAAGAGTTATATTGGGGTTACAAATGGAAAAGAGAATGGAAACTATTATGTTCACATCAATCCGCTGGCTTTCGCTCAGGAAAAAGCGAACCGAGGTATCGCCTAAACCCTAAACCCCTAAACTGCGGGCAAGTGTGCAGATACTGGAGGTGCATGGGTTGGCATGCCCTTTCTCTGACAAACCTTCTTGAGCGAATGTCAGGGGATGTATAGGAGAAGGCAGGGCCTTTAAGTCCGGCTCACGCCTTGTTCAGGTTTTGGGTTCTGCTTCAGGTTTTGTCCGGGGCTTGAGTAACCCTGGACCGTGGCCTGCATCTCGGGTGTCCTTTACGTCGCTGCCCTCGGTTACGGACCCTGTGGACCAAGCAGTGGGTTGTGGCTTCCAAGCCGCTTCGCTGTAGCTTAAACCCCTAGACCCTATACTGTAGTAGTTTCCCTTCTATTTCCATTATCCCTATATAACCCCAATATACTAAATAGTTTCTATTTTTCTTTTCCATCATCCCTAAAAAATCCCCTGATATACTACATAGTCACGAGGCATACATCTACAAGAAAGGTGGCAAGGAGGCCGGGCCTGCATTGAAGCTGTCCCCTTGCTTTCCGGCCAATTTTGGATGACAGCTGGGTAGTTCCCATAGCTAGTGTCCCATTCTGGTACCCCTAGTTATTAGGTGCCGAAGTATAATCTGTAACCAAAACGGGCGCATAATCTTGAGAACAACCCATGTCGCAAGTAGAGGAGTTGATGAACGTCACCCGCGAGACACTGCTGTCGCTGCAATCGCTGCGCGACTATGGTGCCTTTGGATATGCGTTGCTCTCAGACCAGGATTGAACAGCTGCAAACATGATTATTGCTTCCCCTAAAACCCTAAACCCTTAACCCTAAACATGATTCCGAAGTTTGGGCTTCTCAAAGCAGGTCACATCCATTAGTGGCGAGCCTGGCGCACCTGCCATGCATTATACCGAGCTAAGTGATGAGGGCCGTCGGGTGCATCTGAACCTCAGAGTGTTAGCTTTGCATGTTGCTATCCACCTCTAACTGAGGTGGGTTTCATCTTGGCTTTCGTCACCATGCTTACGTTGTGTCTTCCTGGAACCATGGTGCGGTGCCTAGGGTGTTGGTTGACAGGTGTGTAAGTCTCTTCGTGCCTGAATTTGGTCTTATGGCCTCTGACGTCTCAGCAGGGATGTAGACATGATTTAGATGTACATGTGGGTTATTCAGAGACTTTGTTTCCGTAGTGAAAGTGAGGCTGCAGAAGAAGCTGCTGACCCAAAGCAGGCAGCCAATACCTTGCTTTGCCGGACCCTAAACCCTGAACCCTTAACCATGTAGCTGCTGCCGACAGCTTTCGCGGCTCGGAGCTCTAACCGAGCATCATGGGTGAGCTTTTGAGACATGACTTGGCCTGAAGTCAGGCTCATGGGATTGTAGGTCAACCTCATGTGATAATCTTAGATTACCATGAATTGTATTCAGGGTCCCTCGTCAGATGAGCGAAAGTTTTTGCTGCAAGCTGTCATGCAGTTTGACAACATTTGCCCTTATTCATTAGGTCAGGCAGTCGTTGCAAGTGGCCAAAGAACAGCACCCAACAAGTGGATTCGCGCATTGGGCATGCGCACGGATCCCAGCGCTGCAATGTCGATTACGGTCAGCGTGTGCCATTGGGATGCACTATTTTAGGTGTGTGTATGGTCATAACGGGATACATATTGGGATTACGTAGGGGTTATATTGAGATAATGGAAGATATAATGGAAACTATAATGGGTTATATTGGAGTTATGTTGGGGTTATATAGGGATAATGGAAAATGAAATGGAGACTACTAGATTTTAATGGGGTTATATACAAGGGATAACGAAAAAAAGAAGAAAAACACAATGAAAAGTACTGGAGTATGACGAGGTATATATAGGGTTATGTAGGTATGGGGCTTGTCTGCTTGCGAGGTAAGACTTCAATAAACCCTAAACTCTAAACCCTAAACCAACAGCTCTATTCAGTAGAGCTCCGCGAATTTCTGGGGATTAAAGCCTGAGAGCTAAAGCCTCAAAGCTGGTGCGCAAGCCTCATCCCTCTATAGCCCCTACATACACCCTATTATAATCTAGTAATTTGTATGTTCTTTTCCATTATTGCTACATAAGCCTTTTTTCTACCTGACTTTACTAGTGTGCAGACCCTACTGCCCATCTCTTTTGCAATGGACGAAGGAGTAGGGTTTAGGATTTAGGGTTGAGGGGACAAAGGAGTAGTCAGTATCAACTGTGAAATATTCAGGATCTACAGAATGTGCTTTCACTACGTTGCTTCCCTACCCTAAGCCCTAAACCCTCTTTTCGTTCCCTACTGTAGAACCCAAAGAATTACCCATCTTATCCCCTTATACTCCTTCTGCAACTTTGGTATACGCTTCTCCAAAACTCTGTTCTAATCGTTCAGCCTAAGCCCTAGACCCAATATGGCAATTCCCATTTTCCATTATCTTTATATAACCCCAATATATACCCCAATATATACCCTACTATACTACAGTATTCTCCATTCTCTTCTCCATTATCCCAAGATAACGCTTATATATATATATACACACACACACACACTTTTTTTACACACTTTTTTGACTATATAGTGAATTCCATTTTCTTTTGCAGTATATCATCCTTCTACAGTAGGTTGCATCTCTTGAGCAATCCCTGCGCAAAGGTCTCCTCAGCGGCTCTTCAGTGGATCTTCAGGTGCCCACCTAGAAGTACGCAAAGGAGTAAAAGTTTAGGGTTTAGGGTTTAGCGTTTAGGGTTTAGGGTGCTAGTTGTAGGAGTAGCAAGTGTAAAAGGAAGAGGAGGCAGGAAGAGGAAGGGGAAGAAGAGTAGGCGTAGTAGTAGTAGTACCAGGGTTATATGTAGACCTGTGATTAATAAACCCCCTCCTTTTTAATGGCCTTAATATCAGCATCCCTGTTGTAATCAATATTAAGGGGACGGGGCTAATTAATCACGGGTCCGCATTAGTCTGGGGGCTTCTGACCAGGACTTGGGATCTGGTGTTTGGTGTTCGAATGTCAATGTATGGCTCAACTATAGTATGCTATAGTATATTATAGCATAGTGTAGTATTTTATAGTATATTATATTATAGTATGGTATATATTCTAGTAGATTATGGTATATGATATTATACTGCTGTTTACAGTCTCCTATGTTGTTTTTGGACATGTCGTCTGTGCATCGACTACATGAGGCTCCAAGATGCCATGAGCGGATACTGCTTGGGAAGATGTGGCTACATGTTGGTGGAAGGTGTTAAAGCAACAAAGAGGATCATCAAACATTCCTTCATCATTTTGCCTACAGCCTTGTGCAGGCCCTCTCCTCTTTCCTCCGCCCAGGCTGAGATTAAATTGGGTTTAGCGTTCAGGAGTTTACGGTTCCTCCTGCTCCTTCTCTTGCTGCTCCCTCCGCCTAGGACTACCACTCCTTGTGCCCTGCCCTCAAACCTTAGCTGTCCTGATGCAAAAGGCTTCTTCCGGGCCCCCAAAAAGCACGTGAGCTACCGTCAACATTGCTTTCACTGAGGGATCATAAGGTTGGACATGGGTTGACTAGCTTAATATGTTCTCTAACAACATAAGTGATCATGACAGTCAGCCCCTATCTAACTAAGCTCGGACGTCCGGCTGTGCAGAACTCGAACAAGCATCCTCCGGGCATGTGTAGATTGTTCTCACGCCTAGAACAACGACACTTTGTGCCTCACCCCTCAATCCTAAACAATAAAACGCTTTTAAACCCAAAAAACGAACGCCAGAAAATCCTAAAGTCTCAACCTGCAGCCGAAAACTCTTCTGAAGAACCCTAAGCTCTGAAACCAAGAGCCAAAAACAGAAAAATCCTAAACCTCAGCCTTCAACCCTAAGCCCTCCAAACTTCAAGCCTAAACCCTGATCAAATGAACCCTAAACCCTGAGCCCAAAAGGCCTCACTGTGCGACTCTGTGGACGAGCTCCGCAAGCGGGCGCAGCGGCGTTTTGGGCAGCTGGGCTCCTCCAGTTTTAGGTTGGGTCTTAGGTGGATCCCCCACCCAGTAATAGTGACTGGGTTTAGGGTTTAGGGTCTGTGAGGGATAATGGTGATTTTGCTAGGGTCCCATTTATTGGTGGTCTACCTAAGCTGGGTCATTCCAGGTCACTGTAACTGTCCATTAAAGGGGTTTTTGTTGCGTGTACAGCTCCAACTACCCATTGCGGCAATTGTGACTACAAGGGGAATGACCGAGAGTTCAGGGTTTAGGTTTAGGATTTAGAGTCTGGAGGTGGGGGTTTGAGGATCGGGAGGCTCCAATTTAGGACGGAACGCGACTGAAGAAGGTCCCGGGCAATAGATGATTCTGATTCGGTCAGGACATACGTGCATTGGCTAGAAACAAAGATTGCTCTCAACACTAAAGCAGACTTTGTAGAAACGGAAGGAAGATTTCTCAGGAGCGTTTGCAGTAAGGGTTTCATTTAGGGAGCTATGTCCGGACTTTCAGAAATACTTCAGCAAATTTTACGAGCAATGTAGAAAGATTGTCCAGGGCTCCGATGTATTCAGGTTCTGGTAATACTTGACGCAGAAGCAGCATTCTTAATCCCCTGCCCTGCTGTCAAACGCCTGTTTGTAAGCTTCATGTGAGCCATCGTCTAAAGTCCTTGAAGGGGAGTTATTTAGGGGCTTATATAGTGGACTACCTGAAGGGTTAGGAAGGGGGATGCTAGGAGTTTAGACTATGGTTCATATTTATGTCATTTCGTACCAAAATTGAACAGACTAAATGACAACGTCGGAAACCTCAGTGGAGAGGATAACGCAATCTGTCTGGCTTGCATCAGCCCTCTGTGTGGACCAGGGCAAGGGGTCCCGAAACGGACCTGTGCTTCCTTAAATCCTGAACTTTATTTGTATGCGTGCAACCGCTTTAAGACGACCTTACATCTCCCTGTAAGTAAAGCCAACAAATAGTTATATGTGCGCATACATGGTAATTTCTCTAGGTAGGGGGACCCCAATTTAAACCCCAATGTACTACAGTCCTTTTTATAGGGGCCTCCATAAAAGTACCCCTAATTATGGGAAACCTCCATATATATATATATACATACATATGTACCTTGACTTTTCAAGCTGTCGGACGAAAATCTGAAGCTCCCAACCTACGAGGAAGATGCTGGTGGGCCTGGCTTTTGAAGGCGATTGATCCTATGCTTTGTGGGGCCTACAGGGAGTATAGGGGGTATATGAGGGTTATATTCCTTTGCTTTGTTGGACCCTGGGGTTTTTGAGGGGTCAAGGGCTAGGGTTGGAACAGCGCGGTTAAGGGGATTGGTACGCTACCAAACTCCAAAGTCCTAAAACGTGCTGCTTACCACCCTAAACCCTAAGCCCTAAACCCTCAACCCTACACCCTAGAGCCTAAACCCTAAACCAGGTTTGCACAAGGGGTTTGGAGTTTAGAGTTGTCTGGTTGGGGGTTATCTTATCAGGGGACAGAAGTTGGCAAAGCAATGGAGGGAGGACATGGGAACAGCCAATTCGCATTTGGGTAGCTTTGCTAACTTGACACAGGTATTGTTCAGGAATGAGGTCCACGGAGACGGGTACTGGCAAAGGGTAATTGTACTGAGTAGCTCTACCAGGATTTTAAATTGAGCTCCTTTATTGAAGAGTATTCGAACCGGAGCGATCCGTGCTTTCGAAGTCTCAGGGAAGGATTACTTTCAATTCGCCCGGCTTCCCTTATTGGGGGGTTCCGTATCATGAGGAGGCACTAGTTTGGGGTACGTAGATTTTGGAAACTTCCATGCATGTTGGGCGCGTGCGAAGCATGTGTCTCATAACAGGGCTCCCATTTATGACGATGGCTGGGGCCTTGGCACTCACAAAGGATGGGTTGCTCTCTGTTTGCAGGGAGTTGGTGCCAAGTACGTCATGCTACAACAGAGTCTATGAGTATGGGTACTTGGACTTTTGCAGCACAAGCCCTTGAGCTATTCAAAGATATGCAGAACTTGAACATCACGATTCCATCAAGAGCTGTGTTCGTCAGGAGCGCAAGCCCTGAAGCTCTAAATCCTTCAAGCTGCCAGATATTAATTCAGCCCTGAGATGCACATCTTTGTAGTTACCTGCTCACACTGATGTTTGAGCCTTAGATGCCCAAACCTAAGCTGCAAACCCTGAGCTGTTAGAAGCCCCTATCCGATCCCTCAATATTACTATCAATATTATTCTTACTATTGATAGTATTATTAATATTCCTACTATTACTATTACTATTACTATTACTGTTATTACTACTAGTACTATTAAGCAATCATCCCCTACCTGCAGTTTTGTGAGGTCGCAGGCTTCTTGGGAGTTTGGAGCTCCAGGAGGGAGGGGGAAGGATTCAGTGTGTAGTAGGTCTAAGGGTTTAGGGATGTAGGGTTGTACGGTTTTAAGGCTTAAGGTTTCGGGTTTCTGGGTTCGGGGTTAAATGTTCGGGCTTACAGCTTTTTGGTGTTGACTGCGTGCTGTTTAGGGTCCTGGGTTCATGGCGTGGGGTCATGAATCGATGCACTTCACATCCTCTTGCCATTTCTAAGTTGCCGTTCAGGAACTCAAATCAGGCAACCATGATAAGTTAACCACATTTCTTCTCACATGTACAAGTTATCGTAACTTAATTGGTGTTCCTTGGCAGCAGCCCAGACTGTTGTGTGATGCAGGTGCTTGGTGCAGTTGCTACTCTACAGCTATGGATGTGTTTTGGTCAAGCAGTTAGCACCTTCCTAAAACGTATTCCCTCGCAACATCTGCTTTGTATCTGGCTCTATTCTCTACAATCGCGCACCCCGTGCAGGAAGCTGGCGTTGGCGATGGTGACATTGTCTGTGCCGTTGTGAGACAGCCAGGCATCCCACGTAGTGGACGCCATGCTTGATTTGTACCGATGGCTTCGGAGGTTTCTCGAAGTTAAGGGTCCATTGAAGCATTTTTTAAGAGTATACATCGGGGCCCACATATTGAGAAGTGGCCACATTGCATGGCTGCGTGCGAAGCTTGGATGCCAAACTGTCCTCTACTTGGAGGGGCAGGGTGACTCAGCAAGTATACTTATACCCCCTAGAGGCCATGCAGTAACCCCCAGTTATCCCCATTCTCAACCACTTATGATGTCCCGCTGACCCTCCAAGTAGCCGCATCATTCTCCTGTGAGGGCTACTGGGACCTGCTTCAACCCTCTGCCTCCGAAGACAGCAACATGTGCTGAGGGTAGGCCTAAGGCCCTGATATACACACATATATACATGTTGAATGATACATACATATTATGTGTGTGTATATATATATATATGAGATCCTTTCTTTATGTCTCCCTCTGTCTTTAGCCTTTCTTTCAGAGCATTCGCCCGATATGTAGGCTCGGTCCTCTGCTCGTCCCGTCGCAGCGGGGCTTTCGCGGCGCTACGGGAAACAGGCACTCTGCAGTGCTGTGCATTTCCGGCTTGAGGTTGCCAAGGTTCTGATTTTTCCTGGCTGCAAACCGAACCACCAGCCTGTAAGACCAGCCATTTTCAGCATGCATGTGAGTCAACATCTCTCTGGCTCTATTTTGGGGAAGGAGAGGCCACTGCGGGCCTCTGTCTGTGCCTATTCCGCCACATCTTTCCTGGACTCTTTGTCTGTTCTGTCTGGATCTTTGGCCCTCGCGCTGTGCATGCTCTCTACTTCAAATGCATGTTGCGCTTTGACACCTCAGCCTTGGTTTCCCAGGTGCTGTGGCTGCTTGGGGTCACCCTCACTGTGGAGGAGACACTTCTCCTGCAGCAGGGCAGTGCTACGGCTGAAGCAGCTTCAATGTGTGGCTTTGCACATGCTTAGCCACAGCATGTGGCAACGCGCTGCAGACTGAAAATTCCTTCTGCATGTCAAGAGGTTGTAGGCCTTAGGGTGTAAGATAGGGTGTAAGATTAAGGCTGATGGGGACACAGGGCACATATGGCAACCACTCATAGATTGCCAATCCAAAGACGAGCCAACCCTGTGAATGGTATAAGGCTGCAATCAGAGACAAACCCGCAACCAGGCCATTAGAAACAAACCTTCGGATTGATTTTTACGTCTGGATGTTTTGCTTGCCGGAATACTTTGAAGTGGTCGTTTTGGGACAGATCACTGGCCCAATTACCAAGTGATGGGCAAGGCTGGACAATGTGCAGCAACTTTTCGCCTCGACATGTGCCTTTGCTGCCGTCACTGAGAAGGCGCGGAGTCAGAAGACCTGTTGATGCTTGTATGCTGGTTCAGCGCTCGTCGACAAAGTCCGTCGGCAAATTTCAGGCGGCGGGTGAGTAGTGGTCTGAGAGTACGACGCACAACCAATTCCATGTCGGGGAAGTTTTTGGACGGCTCAGTCCAGACTTCTGAGGCCTAGACGATGGCATCATGAAGCTTTACAGTTTGGTACCACAGGCTACACAGTCTTAATGATGCCCTACCCATCAACTATAATTCTCAACTACCCCGTGCCCTCAACATTGTGGCCTTTACAATGCTCACATATGCTCACGCGCTTGGACAGCCAGCACATCTTGATCTACTTGGATGCTCAGGGTGACTTGGTACGTATACCCAAACCTAAAAAGCTACATATTGTCCTCAGTTATCCCCACGAGTAATCCACAACCCTAAACCCTAAACCCTAAACCGGAGTCTCCAAGTAGACCCTCGCACCCATTGGAAAAGCAGGGCGCAGTCGTTGCATGGGGAGATCCTGCATGCGGTGGAGACTGCTAGAGCCTCATTTTTTGGGGTTTTGAGATATAGGTATAGGCATAGGCATTGTCTGAAATTAGCTGGTAAGTTCCCTAATTTGGCTTTGCATTATAACGCTTTTCATTATGGTTATCCTGGTTTGGGAACAGAAGTTCAGGCAGTAGGGTTAGGGGGTAATCCCAGATTTTGATTTTCCGTGTGATGTCAAATCTTTCCGTCCGAGTCGGGACACTGAAGAGAACACTGAGCGAGAGGGCATTTGTTCGAGGGTTTAGGGTTTAGGGCTTACCCTAAGGATCCAAGTACCCAATAATCATATACTTGCCCAAAAGCTGTACTACAACCATTATTACCCACATCCCAAGTACCAAATAATTGTGTACATGGACCCTTAGGGTTATGTCATTTGATGGAGTCTTCCTGCTACGTGCTGCAGACCCAGGTGAGCGCAATACTTGGTGAATCATCTCAGGTTAGGGCCTGCGTTCACGGAGTAGGCTTCATGAGGTTCCTGTGATGACTGCAGGAAACCCATATCCTTAAGGAACAACTGTTCCAGTGCCTGAAGGCATGAGGACATGTATGCTGACCCTGCATCTAACGCTTTTTGTTTACGTTTCGTTTAGTTTAAGCTGTGCTTCTCGACGCCTCTGGCCCCCTGAAGCACACTGAAGAATTGTAGGCATCTGCATAAAGCTGAATGTGAGAGCTTTGCCTTTGATAGCTTTTGCTTGCCTGCTTCCACAGCTCACGGTGCCAGGTAATCGCTTGGACTTAGCAAGAATTGTGGTGCTGCCCCACAACCCCTTCAAAGTAGTAGGAAGATCCGCATTTTGATCCTGCTGTCACTCACTATAGGCCGCGCAGTGGCGGCCGAGTTGAACGGGCTTCGCGGCAATTGGAACGATCAGGGTTGGGCTTAGAGGGCGACTGCCTGGTTCCTATACTTCCATATTCCCTTGATACTTATGCCAGTGTGCTCTGTCAAAGCATTTGGTGCGCTTTGTTCCTCTTTGTTGAGGAACTTCTCGGGAACCCTACGAGGCCCAAACACTAGTTGTCATTCAATTGCCCACCCTCCCTTGGCCTGCGCAGGAGTGGTTGAGTGGCTTCTAAGCTTTGGTAAATTGATGTCTGCAGTATGTTTTTTTTTTACACTCGGTCCTATGTGCAAGGCGTTTAGGACATGTGAGCTATTGTCTAAACTCCTCAAAGGGGGTAGTACAGGGGATTACATGGCGGACTATCATACGGGTCACTCAGAGGGATACTAGGAGTTTAGACAGTGTCTCACGTAGGGACACATGGTGTGATATTGTGTCCCTGTCTCTTGGGAAGGCCTCCCTTCCCAAACCACAAAATTTCAGTCGCTAGACCCTGGAAGTATCTCAAAGCCTCCCACTGCCTTTCATTATTACTGTTTCTACGATGATTGTTATTGCTATTAGCACTCTTACAATGTATTATTCTTACTATTATATAGTACTATTACTATTATTAGCATTATCATCATCATTATTATTATTACGACTATTACCAATACTATCATTACTATTATTATTACTTTTTAAAATGAGGCGCGTCTCACAGATCTTCGCCACTCAGGGGGCCTTTGCAGCCTTGAGGACCTGGGTATCTGTGAAAAGCAGGGTCCCCCCCACTGACGTGTGTTTTTCGGATAGTGGAAAAGAAAATCAAAAATACCATAATGGGTTATGTAGGATTTAGGGTTTAGGGGTTTAGGGGCGATAACTTAGGTGGACCCCCCACCTTGTAATAGTTAATAAGGGACAAGAAGGATATAGGGGCCTATTACATTAGTGATAGCCGTGTTGAGTGCTTGAAGAGCACGAGCGTTTGATTCAAACCATTTTGGGATGGCTACGTGCGGTTGCTGGTTCCAGTGTTGCTTTTTGGAATATGCGCCCGGTATGGGGGAGCACCCTTGTACAGCTTTCGGGATGTCATTGCTGTGGGCGGGCATTTGCTTGCAGGGCTCTTACACTTGCTTGTTGGAAATGATCTTGCGGTTCTAATCTTACCTGTGACTAGCCAGGAATGCACGAATGGGTCCTTTTAGTAGTCCTTACATTGCATAATCCCCGATAACGTAGCCAGTTGCGATCTGGGTTTGGAGTCTCGTCGGCAGATCTTAGGCCATGGTTGCTCAAGAACGATTTAGGATTTAGGGCTCAAGGGCCGTGCGTGGGCAGACACATGGCACATCTTTTATGTTTCTTTGCTGATGCCTCAAAGCGCGAACTTGCGCATTGCTGTTGTTAATGCTCAGATCATTCTTCCGGCTGTTTCACTATCATTCTTCTTCGTGTTGTCATTGGTATCCCCACCGTCCCTCCTCCGGCGCCGCATACGCCTTTGTTCTTTCCTGTATCTTCATTCGCAAGTCATCTTTGTTTCATGATGTTTGATGCTATCATTTCATTGCTTGGGATTTGATGGAGGGCCAACCTGACTCCAACAGGTTTGCGGCCTCTCACAGTAGGAATGAGCCTCTATGTACATATGGGAGTTTCCCAAAATTAGGGGTACCATTTTGGGGGGTCTCCACAATGACAATGAGGATTGCAGTATTTTGGAGTCTACATTGGGGTCCCCGTTTTTTGCGGAACTACCATATTGTCTGCAAGTCCATTGTTGCTTGGAACAAGCCTATGTCCAGAGCTCAATCCGCGTCCTAAACCCTAAACCCTAAACCGCGGTATGAATGCAAAATGGGTCCCTTGTGGTACTTGCAGGGAAGACTCCTAAGGGGTTACTACAGCGGCCTGAACAACTAGAATAGAAAATTGTGTTTGTAGATTTCTTGCCTGACGAGAGTATAGAGTGCCCCAAATGCTATGGGTAACTATTCAGGATCATGTCCATGAACCCCTATGTAAGCCCAGGTTTCATGTCATCCTAGACTCCAAACCCCACATATCTGTACAAATTCCATTTGGTTTCCATTTGGTTGATATTTTAATTCTTGTCTCCACTGTCGGTACCCTAACCCCTTACCCTTTACCCTAAACCCTAAACCCTAAACCCTATACCCTAAACTTAACATCTGAATAGTAGTTTCCGTTTCATTTTTCCAGTTTGATTTGCATTTGACTTCCATTTTTCAGGCTCCCACACTGCGTTAGGGCTTCCTCCCAGGAGTGAAGGCATATACGCGGTTTAGGGTTTAGGGTTTAGGGTTTAGGAGAGTGTGTCCTGTCTCACAAGCCAAACTGCAAGAATGGACTTAGTCTCTGCGTCATGTTTGGGCTCCGGGTTTAGGAAAAGACCTTGGATGACTAGGAGCCCTGGGTTTCGAATCCTGGGGAAACTGCGACTGCAACAGATATCTCAACCCTTCAGCCGTCTAGAGCTAAGCCGTACAGAACCTGGCCCTAAACTCCAAACTCCTAACCCCAAACCCGAACCCCATAACTTCAAACTCAAACTGCGCAAAGTCTTAAAATCTGAGACCTGAACCTGAAGTCTAAGGTCGGAATCGAAAGCATCGGCCCTATGTATGCCTATTACATACCCATATTAGGGGCCATAATTCTACCAACCCAAAACCCTGAAACCGTTAATCCAAACCCAAGGGTCCAAAGCCTAAATCCTAAAACCCTAAACCCTAAAGCCCTAAACCCTAAAGCCCTAAACCCTAAAGCCCTAAAACCCTGAAACCGTTCATGCTGCGAGGACGGACGGCTCAGTGGTTGCCTGGGGTTCGCCCCGCTGTGGTGTGGCGCCTGGGGGCCTGAGGTCATGGATCCCCTAAAGGGGATATAGGGGTTATATAGGGTCCCTTAAAAGGATATAGGGGTCATATAGGGTCGCTTTAAAAGGTATCCTAGGTAGCTCAATTATGGGAGTTTGGTTGTTATCAGGGTTTATATGGCTTACTGTTTAGAAGGTTCCGCAGCTCGCAACCGTAGAGGGCGGCATTTTTGGGATGTTCTTGCCTGCGGGGCTTAGGGTTTGGATTTAGGGTTAACAGTGTGTAACAGAGTCAATGACAGGTTGTAGCTGGCCATTGCTGGCCTCAGAGAATTCATCATTAACCCTAAGCCCTGAACACTAAACTATGTATCGTAAGAATTCGTGGTTTTGGAGTGTGGGCATCATCTTGGGCATCAGCTAGAAGAACCCACGGGCATCTTCTTCGAAAAATTCAAGTTGCTAGAGCGCCAAGAAAGGCCTTTCGTTTGCGCCTACGCCTTGCATATCTTTATCTGTATATATATATATATACAGGACCCCTCAGACTGTCGGTTGTAGTGCCGTGCATTTGTTTGTGCTACTGTATCCGACTGGACTGCCATCACCGCCATCATCACCACAGGAGAAGCAGGGCTTAGAAGGTATAGCAGTCCTGCTGATAGTAGCTGTAGGGCAGAAGAAATAGGGGTGCTAGTAGCAACGCAGCCGCTGGGTTTGGCCTGCACGTGCTGGTAGATGCGGAAGGTGCTGAAATTAGTGGCTTGCCGCTGACTTCAGGGTATAATACGAAAACCTATTGCGAAAGGAGGCCTCTGTATTTCGGATGAGCGTTGGCCTTTTTGTTCGCCAGAGGCTCGCCAGAAAATGTAATGTTCTCGCAGCTTTTTACAGCTCTAGGACTTCGTTAATCAATTCTAGCCTTCAAGCGGACATCAACATTTGTGGTGAGTTTTTCGCCCGCATGTTTCCTGTGCAAGCCTGTTGTGGTGATGATGGTATTGGTGGCTGCAAGATCGATATGGAAGTGAAGGTACAGGTAAACATTAAAGGGAGCAAAGCAGGAGATGATACTTGGGAAAGGTGCCATAGACATGAGGAGTGAAAGAGATGCTAGCATGAGAGACACTAGAAATAATGGTCATGAACGAAAGGTAGTCATGTGGCCTGGAGAAGAAATCCGCCTTCAATGGCAAGCGCTGCCTTCTGGTTGGTCACAGCTGCTTGTGTACCTCGGGGTGCTTTCGCTTATGATGTGGAGGTGGAAGGTGTGGGCCCTGTTTGGATGTATCCTGAAGAGCTCGAACTTTTGGCGAAACACCTGCGCCAGGCACGTACATTTTTCGAGTTTGGCATGGGAGCATCAACGCTGTACATATCCAAAGAGTATCCTCATCTTGAAAGGCTTGTGTCAGTTGATATGGACAGACGCTGGGTCAACCGAGTGCGGAAGCATTCCTGGCTTCGCAATGGCTCAGGTCCAGCCCCGAAGCAGATCAGTTTGCTACATATCCATATTGGCCGAACCACCGGCTATGGCTTTCCCTTGCAGAACATGAGTCGTTGTCGTCACCGAATTCGCTTGTGTTTGGATCCCGACGCAAATCCTGGGTGTGCCGTCAAGACCCGCTGCTACAAAGACCTGATTGGGCGGCGCAGTTGGTGGCCACCGTTTAGCCAGGTGGTGTTGGATGCCGCAGCACATTTCAAGCACGGGTGGGATGTCGTGCTGGTGGACTCACGTTTTCGTACGGCTTGCGCTTTAAAGAGCCTCATGGCTATAAGCTCAGAGGCCATTTCCAGGTCTGTGGTCATGGTTCACGATTACACAATTCGTAGGCAGCACTACCAGGAGATCGAACGGTTTGCTAACATGGAGGAGGTTGTCGGAAGCCTTGCAGTTTTTCGTAAGAAGCCTGACTTCGATCCAGTCGCACTGCAGCATGCAGTCCTGGCTTCGGAGTATGATCCCATGTGACTGGCAGACTTGGCTTGGGATTACCCTTGCATGGGGCTATGTCTGGGTGCCTGAAAGTTGAAGCCCGCAAAAACTCGGTGCAAGCGCCCGGAAAATGGACAGCTGAACGCGGTTGCCTGGGTCCAGCATGCGATAGCACCAAACAAGCAATTTTCCAAGAGGGGGGATCGTAATATAGACCCCCAAATCCTGTAGTCCTTGTTGTAGGGCCCCAAAAGGTGCACCCAAATTCGGGAAAGCCGTATATTGCCGTATATGTTCTGTTTCACCGAAGGTTGCGCTGAGCATGGTCCATAGCTGCTAAAGCTAAAAAGGGTGGTCTTGCAAGGTGGGGATCTTGGTGAAGCCCAACCTCTCCTGCGCACTGTTCGCAAGGTGGTGGACTCAGTCTCCAAAGTATACTGTGCAGGCTTTGCTTCTGCGGAAGACATTCGCGTCCTACTGTGTTCGCGCATAAAAGGGTGCTGTGGTAGGCCGACACTGACAGAGCAATCGCGGGTAGAGTTACAGGTGGTCTCCACCCACCGAGCATTTGCTGCTCTCCGCCGCTCGTTGCAAGCAGGGTGGAGATGGAGGGGGGACTTGCTGGGGAGGCATTGGTGGCTCACAGGTCCATGAGCCACCTTATGTGCTTTGCCAGGGGCGCTGATGATGTTCTTTAGACAAGTAGGTACGTCCAGAAATTGTTGGGCCATTGGGCTTTACAAAAGCGTACGCCCTTGTAACCCCACTCTGCAGCAAGCCACTGTTTATGCTCATGAGTTAGCAGACATAGGCAATGTAAGTTTGTGACAGGGGCAGGAAACAAATAGTAGGTCCAGACAAAGGCTTGTACGACTACGTTGGGTCTCGCAGCAGGTTCAATGCTTCATTTGGACCCCTGAGAGGGTCTGGGTTGAGGCCAGCTGCGTCTCCCTTCAACCTTCCCATGGGTTTTGATTGGTTGTTGTTCAGGCCCGCGGAGCACCGCTCTGAGCCCTGTAGCAACAGTCTGCAGTTCTCAACCCCAAGATAAGAAAGTGGCCTAGACCCTGCATTCCATTTGCAAAGATCCTGTTTCAAAACAAAGGATTATGGCCTCGTGTATTGGCGTCGTATCTCTCTGTGCCCAAGGGCTTCCGTTTTGAGAAACTCCAAAGCCTGATCCGTAAGCCCTAGACCCCAAGCCTCACACCCTTGGATGCAAGGTTCTGATGGCCTGGTGGTCACCTGGGGCCATGAGGAGTGCGGCGGCGACAGTCACGAGGTCAGGGATCGCCTAAACGAGGCGGGAAGGGTTTAGAGTTCAAATGAGAGTTTCCCAAAATTCGGGGTACCTTTTTTGGGGGTCCCCATAAATAAGGGTGATAGTATTTTGGGGTCTATACTGCGGTGGGAAACTACCAAATAGGGCTTAGGGATTTGTGCATGTGTTGATGGAAAAGGATTTCTGGTGATTGTCTGGAAGCATGCCGGAATTGTCGGCAGATTCTCTGGGACTTTCGGAGGGCGGAAAGTTGCAGGACCTGGGAATTATCCAGCTTGCCTATGGTCTTGGCTGTTATGGACGTTTTCACAAACTAGGGATCCTTTTTGGGGTGTCCCTGAAATGCGAGTGCAAGTTACTGTTTGTGGGGGTACATAACTCGGTGCCCTGTTTGCGAACTCCCATATGGGTGGTTGTCAAAATTATGGTCCCTTTTTGGGTACCCTAGATATGAGGTGCCTCATTATAATAGGGATCCAAAAAGGGACCATAAGTTTGACAACCACCCATATTCAGGCATCCTTTTAGGATGTTGAAGGTCTTGTTGTTCCGTTGAAAGAGCCGTAGCCCCTGTAAACGCAGCAAGGTTCGGAATGACCAATCCGTGCGGGCTGCGTACTTCACCCCAAACGATTAGATGACTTCAAGTTTACTGATGGACATGTCGAGCAGAGATGCCTGAGCACTTTGTTCCCTCATCTTTTTCGCTTGCGCAAGATTTGGGATGCAGATTTGGATGCTGGACAAACTGCATGTTTGATAAGCTTTGATTGTACCCATGCTGGGTTTTGTTTTTGTCCTGTGTAGCACTGAAGTGCAAAACGGTACTGCCTTGCCAATGACCATCACCACTGTGATCCATGATGATGGCTTCATTGCTGGATAGGGATTCCATTCTCCACCTCAAGTTGAGATCTCTCTTGCTTTGAAGTATGTATGCCACATCCTTGCCAGTTAAATGCTGTTTAGGGGGTCCTTCATCCCAGCAATCCAATGGTCCCTGATGTGACACAGAAGAAGCATTTGAATCGGCCGCAGCCCTGGATAAGTAACCTAGCATGCTGACCCAGAATGCTGATCCTTATCTGCGGAGCCGTGTAGGTGGAGCAAATCACCTCAAACGAGACGGCGTTTGCCGCGCTGAGGAGATCCGATGGGGCGCAAGGTACCTGCAGTCTAAGAAAATGGCAAGATTCCCGAAGCCTCCATATCTATGGCATCGTGAGAAAGCTTTCAGGGGTTGTTTGCTTTGCAGAGTCTCCGCCGTAAACCCAACCACTGGCGCCAGAGATGAAATCAGAAGCATGACGCAGCCTTCGCGTTTTGTATGTACATATCACACTGGTTTATCAGCACTTTTGCAGACTCTATTCCATTTCTGAGGGTTCATCCCCCCGCCACTGCGCAGCCGCTTGGCATAGCTTGGAATGGCGCAGGTGACCAGGATGCTTGGTATTCTGAGTTTGGAAATCCCAAGGGTAGGCCTAGTTCAAATCTCGTTCCTACAGACACTGAACTCGAAGAATTCAGTATAGCGGCCGTTTCCTCCACCATTGTTTCATTGTATGTGGGGACATGAAATGCTCACTACAGGGGGACATGCCTCCCTGGCAGTCCACAAGGTGATTGCCCTCCCCACCTTTGCAACTGGAAAGCCTAGAAAATGACAAAACGTTCCAACCACACATCCCCAATATCGTAGTGTCCATTTTCCTTTTCATTATCCCTTATCACCCCAATCTTTACCCTATAATCCCTTTGTAGCCCCTATATAACCGTATAACCCCTATAACCCCTGTAGTTTCCATTTTCTTTTCCACGATCAAATCCAGAGGCATGATGCTTACGTTCGTGTGCTTTCTTGGATCCCTTTAGGAGCGATGGCACTGTGGTCGCCTGGGGAGACCCCCATTGTGGTGGTGATGCTTTTATGGTGCAGGAGCAGCAACTTGACAGCATGCAGAGGGAGTAGAGGGGATGAAGGAGCCTCGAGGCTTTTGGCAAGGGAGATTTTGGGAGTTGCATGCTAATGTTTTCCGACTTTGACAGGACCCGGTGAATTCTGACGTCCGGGGACTTGTGAGAGGTTTTTCGCCGTTGGGACAGAGGGACCGGGACCTTGGACATTAAGATGTCAGCATTCTCAGCCTGCGTGCCAGTAGGATTTCCAATCTGGGTTGCTGTTAAGGAACTTAAATTAAGTTACCATATTGGGGAAACCCTATTATGTACCCATTATGGTAACTTAATTTAAGTCCCTTAACAGCAACCCAGCAATCCTCCTAAGGCTGTACGATGTGTCGGAGATCTTCGCCTCGAACAAGGCGGTGCTCTTCTGGGGTACATATAACTCTCAGGAAAATTTTGCGGGTTTTTGAAAATGAAGGTTACCTTTTTGTTGCCCCTGGAATGAGCATGATTAAATTTTGAGACCTGCCCCTATTGTGGAAACTACCATACGGGTCCTGTTTCAGTCGTATCTACACTCGAGGTTCAGGCTGAGTGCTGGTTCGCATCCTCTGGCGGTAGGCCTTTGCAGCCCTGCGGCGCGATGGCTCCGTGGTGACGTGGGGGAAGGCCTGGTGACTTGCACACGGCCTGGGATTCCCTTTGTATGCAACGCGCAAGAGTAGGGGATATATAGCGATTATGGAAAAGAAAATGGAAGCTATTATATAATCCTTTATAGGGAAATTGGAAAAGAAAATGGAAGCTACTTTTCTAATCCCTATAGGAAAAGAAAATGGAAGCTACTATAAAATCCCCATAAAATCCTATAAATGGTTCTATGGGTTGCAGCAGAAGAGCCTTACGCTGTGCTGGAGGCCACTCATGGCGGGGATAGCCGCACTGTCCAAGACCAGCTTGTGGAGCCCTGGCAAAGCCGAAAATTAATGGGTTTAATGGGTTTAGGGTCTAGGGTTTAGGGCTGCAGGACTTATGGGTTCTTAGTAGGGAGTAAGGGACTGTGTTATCTAGGGGTTACAGAGGGATTACATTCCCAAATTCCCCACTAAGAATCAGTTAGTGTAGGCTACATAAGTATGGTCAGACCTTTGGATTCAAGCCTACACTACAACCTGATCCCCAAAATCACTTCTCCCCGAAACACGCATGAAGCTGCCTCTCTAAACCCTAAACCCTAAACCCCTAAACCTTTCTAAACACAAAAAAACACTAAACCGCTGTAAATTCTAAGTTGCCGGAGTGACTTTGGGAATCGATTCGCCTCCTTGGTTCTCCTAATATGGGGACTGGTTATATTAGGGTAGTGTTGGGGATAATGGAAAAGAACATGGAAGTAACTATTTGGGGTTTAGGGTTTAGGGTTTAGGATTATGTTGGGGTTGGTTTAGGTAGGGAAGTCTTCGTTAGCTATAGAGTGGTTTGTCGGGATTGTAGTAGTTTCCATTTTGTTTCCCATCATCCCTGTAAATTTCTTGTATCTCCCCTACCTAAACCCTAAACCCTACGTAGTAGTTTCCATTTTGTCTTCCATTTTCCGTGGAGACACCCCATCCATTACGGCTCGGCTGCAGGCTCATGTAGGGGAGGTAGAACTTGCTGGGAATTGTCCTGGCTGCCTCAACGCTAAAGGGGCGACTGCCTCCGGAACACTTAACCTGTAAGGTGAGTTTTTTTTGTTCCTTTGAGCCATTTGCGGGCAACACTGATCCCCTGAATCTACTCTCTGGAAACTGCAATCGAGTGTGCCGGGTCCCAATTCCCGGGCCTTCCAGCTTCCTGACGGTTAAGCGCGGAAGGCAAGTGGTAGGGTTTCTGCTTCCTGCGCAGCAGAGGGAGCAGTCCTTGTGACTGCAAAACAAAGCGGACGGCGACTTTCTCCAAAGAGTACAGTGTGAGCAGTGACGGCACAAGGTTGCAGACGTTCCACTTAGCCTGCTTGTTCGGGATTCGGGCTTAAAGCTCGGAGCTCAACAAAGGCTTTTGTTTTCTCTAATTTGCTAGGTCTTTGTCATAGGCAGTGCAGTTTATAGCCGGAGGTAAGGAACCTACCTTAGAGCGGTGTCGAGCACCCTGACCCTGCTTCTCCAGATCCTTCGGCAAGCGCCGTTGGTGAAGAAGGGGTTGGGGAAGGGGCTTGCGTATCCGGCCCACTGCCGGGGTGGTTGATCCGTCTAGCACGTGACGGACAAAGCTTTTTTGGTAGGTCGTTTGCTCTATCTGCGACTAGAGCCCGGGTGCGTGACAGCAAACGTGCATGTCCTCAACGAGCACAATTGCGCGATGCGATCTGTGCCCTGTAGCCAGCACGTGCGCACTGGAAACTCTCTCAAAGCGAAAGGCTGCGGGGTGCGACCTCTTCCCTGTAGCTGGACCGGCCGCTCGTCAAAGAGCGGATTTTTTCAGTTTGACATGTGCCAGGTTTCTAGTTTCAGACAGATGCGAATGACGGATTATGAATGGGTGAGTTCATCCAGGCTCTTGCTTTCCTGCGATTGCAAGATTTGGCGGAGCCTGAGGCGGAAAGCTTTAAGATCAAGGCCAAGCGCTGCTTGGACCTTTAGCGGGCGCTGCCAGCTCATAGTCAATCCAGGCTCCTGCCTTCCTGCGATTGCGATACTTTGCAGAGCCTGAGGCGGAAAGCTTTGAGATCAAGGCCGAGCGCTGCTTGGACCCTTGGTTGGCGCTGCCAGCTCATCCTTTATTCGGAAAACTGGCTGCAAAAAGGCCTGTGCTCAGGGCACAGCCGTACTTCTTTGGCAACATGTGATAAGTTGGAACATATGGATGCGTGTCGCTGGCCTGCAACACGTCTTTCTGTTAGCAAATTGCAGGTGCTGAAGGTTGGAAGGTCTATGCCTGTATAAGAGGCAGGACCCGCCCCACCCAATCGGCCGGACGTGTCTACAAGACGCGGAGCGAGGCGTATATCTGCCGTGCCACCGGCGCATACGACCTGCGCATGCCTTGACCGGCCTCCATTTTGCAGCCTGCTTAGCTGAATCCCGAGCCCAAAGTGAGCCATGAAGTGTCAGCTGCAGCCTAGCCTTTGAGCAGAGACAGAAGACTACGTTTCATTGGTGCTCAACAGCAGTACGTCGCCCGCAAGGAGTGGAGCTTGTTCGCTCAGCGTTCAATTCAAAAAAAGTTCTGGAGACACCCCAAGCCCCCCAAGCCCTAAGCCGCGAGGATGTTCAGAGAGTCATTGCTGCTGGCCAGGCCAGGAAACGTGGTTGAGGGTTTAGGGTTTAGGGTTCGGGGCAGGAGATGTTTGGATTTTAGGATTTAGGGTGCGGGATTTGAGCTCTTCTGAGGGAGGTCCAGAAATTGCCAAGGCAGGTATGGCATCATGTATCATGTCTGCAGCTTTCAAGGTGCTACTTTATGATGATGACTAAAGATGCATTATGACGCCCTAAACTCACCTACACACATGACCTTTCTATTAATCCACGCTCTTGACTAATAAAGGCGCCCCGGCCACCCCGCCCCACCATATTAAAAGAAAAACCTCATTATCTGATGCCAGAAGCAGATTTCAATTGTAAATGACGTCCACGGAACCGCGATTGGGGTCCAAGCAAAATCAAGATAAATTCAATTAAAATCCATTTGAACTTTATTGAAAGCGGACCCTTATTTTCTCAGGGTTTGGGGAAAATTTTCTTTAAATCCAGGGAGTTTTCGGCCCAAAACCTGCCTCCGCCTTTAAAGTAGTCTTTGAACCCTTTTTTCGGCCCCAATAATTTTCTGTAAATAAATGGGGTTTTATTAATCAAGAGCGTGGTTATTGACGTACTGAAGAGAAGCCCACTATGAAAGCCGCAAAGATACTAGCAAGGACAACTGGTACTAGCAACAGTTTTATCGTTCTCAGATGCTTCAATATTTCAATTTGCAAAGGTCTGAACACCTTATAGCCCCCTCAATCCCATCTCACAACGCTAGTCATGGGACCCTCAAGCACTGAGCCCTAAACTTCCAGAAGTTCTAACCCTAAGCAGTGGGAGACGAACAAAGCGCTTGTGACTTCAAGGCCATGGCTGCGTTGAAAACCGATGGCACCGTGGCGCCTTGGCTACCATCTATGGCAAGTTGGCTTTTTTTTGGGAGTTTCATAGGGTCTCCGAAAAGAGGGTTCCAAACATGCCATGTAAATCATATTAACATAATCCCTTTCTTCAATGACTTCGAATTAGCCATGAACCTTCCAGGACAGCTTTGAAGCCTTCGTGATGGCTTGAAATGTTTAGTCAGCATATATATAGCAGGTGGAACCGGGGTTTTGCAGGGCGAAGGATGTACAACAAGCTCGTGTGAGAAGATCATTGCGGAAATTCATGCCCGTGCGTTCGGCAACAATATGGGATCAGTGCCCACGGCATGATGCAAATTGGAGACCTGCATATAGTTTCAATACAAAACGAATCTTCTCCCTCATGCCTGAAAACAAAGAGCACATGGGAATTTCCATAGATCGGTGGATTCCTAATATACCAAAACTGCATTATCATCCTTGTTATGGGTACCCCCCCTATCCCCATATATCCCCTATCAACCCCCTCTGAGGGGACCCCAAAAGTCTTGGAAGCTCCCACATCAGGCCAACGCCAGACCTAGAAAGCGAGGAACAGACGATTCACGAAATTGAGGGCTTAGGGTTTCGAGTGTAGGGTCTAGGGGTCAGGGTTTAGGGTCTAGGGTTTCGGATTTAGGGTTCAGGGAAGTTTCAGGTAGCCAGTTGTCGGGTTTGTGCCTGTTTCCCGAGTCATTCCTGAAGAGATTTTCTCCAAACTTCATATTTGAACGGAAGAAGCAACATAAACTACAGTTGCGAAGAACATCTGCAAAACACATGGACAAGTTGTTTTAAACAGAAGGATTATCAAGACCAGCGTGGCAGTACGCGAACCAGTTTTTCTTAGTGACATAAACCTCGTAAAGCTCTAGGATTGAGGGTTTAGGGTTTAGTTGCGCAGTTATTTACAGCTCTGAAAAAGAAGGTGCATCGGAAGCCTTCGTCCGCACCCATCATTTTCTTCAAAGCCTCCGTTAAAACCCTAAACCCTAAACCTTCAAAATCCCTTGTGAGTCTGATGCAAGCTCCCGCACTGGCCTTCAGATTCCTGGGCCTTCCAAGCTGGAAAACCAGGTGGCCTGGGGGCAAAAGACCTTTGGCGGAGACTGTAGCGAGCGGCAGGTGCCCATCCCGTGATTCTTTGTAAAGGGTACGAAATTGGAAAACAAGGAGCGCTTGGCGATTGTGGGCAGAGTGTGGCTGGTTCGACCAGCTGCCAGTAACCAGACAAGTTCTGGGCAATTGTGGAGGTTCATTTCGCCATCTAAAACTTCCTGATGCCATGCCTCAGATTCTTTGGAGGAAGGTCTAGGGGGTTTGTCAGTATTCTGCCTGGAGGCAGGCCACGGGTCAGGTTGCCTCAGCCATGCTTTGGCATTTTGAGGCTAGACATCGTTCAAAACTGAGGATTTCGCGCAGAAAAAACATCCATTCCATGAAGAATCTACAAGCACTGCTCTGCTAGTTTGACCGTACTGTTAGGTCCATGAGCACTCCTGAGCAATGTTTTAAGTATTCCTGAAAAAGTGGCAGCCAGTTGTTATAAGAGTTATTTTCCTACCTGTAGCACCGCTTGGATCTTCTGGAAATGGAACAACTGAGCTCCCATTCAACTTTTTGGACTCCTTGCATCTCGATGATGTGGGGATTAGTGTCTCAACGGTTCCTACCAGCCCCTCATTTTGGGGCAGTGGGCGGGGCCTTATGGAGGTTGCGTAAAGCACAGGGTCCCTCCATTCCCGCCGGAATTGGTAACCTAGTTATCCTTCCTCCTTAATCCCCAAACCCTTAACACCAAAGCCCTGAGCGCTAATCCACAGACCCTCAGACGTGTACAACACTAGGGGACTTGGGGGGCTTGGCTCATAATTGGGTTATAGGTGCAGTGATCACTAGGTTGTAGTATCATCTGACCCTAACAAGATTAAACAAATACAAATAGCACCACCCTAAACCCTAAGACCTATGATTTGTGAGTTGACCTCCAGGCAGAGCTCGTCGGGGTCTACGATGTCTTCGCTGCTGATGCTGCCTTTGCAGCTCTCAAGGCCGGGAATTACTTACAGTTTCATTGGCTCTGGATTAGGGTTTAGGGTTAAGAGTTTAGGGTTTCGGGTTAATCTTTAGTCAGGAATAGCGTTGCTGCGAGGGTTTTGATTATATTGGGGGTCCCTTGTTGAGAATCCCTACAGCAGTACATACATAGGGTTCAAGGCCTAGGGGTCAGATTCCAGGGTTCAGGGTTGAGGAATGGGACTAGGGTTTAGGTGTTTTTTGGGGAGTAAGGTCTTGGGTTTGGGGATGGTGAGCTGGCCACCACTCGCCACATGAGCTGCTGTCAGGTATTAGGCTGGACATGGGGGTCCCTTTGCAAGTTTAGTACAGTCCCAAATTTATTCCAAAATAAGTATGGCAAATACTTATCTATATAGTCACCCATATAATGCAAGTTTCCATTTCATTTTCCATATTTCGTTTCCATTTGATTTTTCATTGTTGAGGTAATATAGAACAGTGGGAAATATTGACTGCAGCTCATACGCGGATGATAGCTTGCAGGAGCAGCGTAAAGCTCAGCTGCATGGCTTCGAGTTTATAACGCAAACCTTGGGTCCCCTTCAGTGCAGTGGTTTTGTAGGGGAATACATGGAGAATCACATGGAGAAAAAAACATGGAACATGAAATTGGAAACTAGAGTTTGGAGTGGTGACTTTTGGCGGTGGTGGGCATGCCAAGGGGTGAAAGCTTGCCTTCTTCAGATTTATGCTAGAGGTGTGCTAACAATTTCAAAGCCCAGTTGACTTTACCGAAGGGCCGCTACTGCATTTGCAGCAGACAGCTTTAAGTTTCCTCCGGAGGACGATGTTAATCGTAGATAAACTGGGTAGGGTGGGCAGGTTCATACTAGGTCCTTCCAGAGTGGGTGGGGAGCGCGCATCTACGGTCCTCTTGGCCAAAAATACGTGTGTTGGAATAAGATGCTTGTTAGGAATGTGACATTATTTTGCTTGCAGCTTGAGGCTAGCTGACATCGTATTAATTGTCATTGCGGGGAGAAGTACCCTCTGGCAGGAAGATGGCACTGTGGTCGCATGGGGCCATGCAGAGTACGGAGGGGCTCCTTGGCTGCGGACATGCAGATTGAAGAAGGCTGACTTAGCACATCTCAGCCATGGTTCGGCTGGAGCTGTCGAGATTGGAGCTGATGCAGAGATTTTGAGCTCCAATTGGGAGGTACGCCCCAATATATCATAATCCCTACAATAAGGATCCCAAAAGAGTCCCCCCCTTTTATGGAACCCAGCACTCTCTATGCGTGCAGTACGATATATCGGGTACTGCCTCACTCTGTAACAGTTGGATAATGTTCGAAACACACACACACATATATATATACACACATATGTAGCCCTTAATATGACCCCTAATATGAAGCCTAAACCCTATATGTGTATGTATATACCCTTAATAATATGACCCCTAATATACACTGCTACAGGGCGGGGGCAGGACCCAAACTATACAGCCTTCATCACTCAGCGCGCAGCACGGCATCCTGCGAATGTCTGGCTCCCAAATTCCCTAACACCAAGACCCCTGGGTTATGTAATGGATTATAGAAGAGATCATATAGGGTTCCTATAGGCTTATTTAGGTAGAGGGTTGAATTCTTCTTTTGCCTGCCTCCAAGTGTCAGTATGGCTATGATTTGGGATTTTTTGTGCAACCAAAACCTTTCTGCTGGTTTGAGATTCTAAGCCCTAACCCGGGTTGCTGTCAAGGAGCTGAAGTGATTTCCTCATCATGACAACTCAAGTAGCAACGATCATCAATCCGGCGAAGCCCCTGACAGTCTCCAAGGACTGTAGAGGGATGCAAGAGGAGCTGCATGGAGTTCGCAGCATCCAGGCCTAGTCTCCGGTGAGTTGTGGTTAATTGGATTCTGACATTCCAACATGTTTAGGGTGGTCTACTCGCCCGTAGAATAAACTGGACGTACAAAGACAAGAGGGTTATGTGAGGGGTTCCACGCGTTCCACATTAGTTTGGGGGCGCCAATTGAAGCCCACAGAAAGAGAAATCAGTACTTGAAGTCATCTTTTGGAACTTGATGAGGGACAAGGCCATAGTGCCAGAGCAAGAGTTGGTAAACAGAGCGCTGAGCTTGATGCGCCGCTGGATTCGGCGCATTTTGGCGGTCCGGAATGAAATTATGTGCCGATGCCACTTGTATCCACGTACTACCAAAAAAGCTAGATGGGGTCATCAGGTTATCTCTAGCACTTCAGCTGTGCATCATCTCCACACTTCCATCTGGGAATGGGTCAGGATGCTGGTACAGGGGACTTGGGCCCCCAGGGCTTGAGCCACCCTACCTGCAAACCTTGGTACCTGAAGTTTCACAGGTTACAGTTTCTTTTTAAAGGTAAGTACTACTGAACTGTAGTTAGTCTGGGTTACAAGTGAGCCTTCTTAATGCCTGCAATCTTCCATCTGCAATAACCATAAGAATGCTTGCAATAGTAATGATAGCGAAAGTTATCAGAATTCTAATGAACATGGCATGGCAATAGTACTAGTGTTGATGGATGAAATCTTGCACCACCTAGGGGCCCTAATTTATTGTAATTCCTAGGACTTTAAGGACTTAAGGTGGTGCAAGATTTCCTCCATCAACAGTAGTAATGAGTTTGGAACCTTAGTTTCAAGAGCTCTTGAGGCCTCCAGCGCAGCGTTTGCTGCACTACGCGAGGATGGTTCGGTGGTGACCTGGGGTCTGGGACCCCAGTTTCATGACTTGGGGTTTAGGGTTCGGGGTGTAGGGCTCAGGGTTTAGAGTTCAGGGTGTAGGGCTCCGGGTTAGTGTTGAGAGTTTAGGGTTTAGGGTTCAGGGTTTAGGTTGAAGGCCGTCGGCAGCTCGATTTCAAAGAGTGTTTTTTTTGTTTTCATTTTTATTCTGTTGCACAACAACTAGTATTTTTTCTGTATGGTTGTGCTGTGATTCTAGGACGTGCTAAATGCACTCGAACACTTATCATAATTCTTCAGGCCCCTGAGTTCGGCCTGTGTTTTGAGTTTGCATACAGATACACGGGCCTATTTATTGCTTACATCAGGCCCTTATATACCCACTGAAGTAGCAGAGCCGTTGTAGTGGGTACCCTCTAATTTTGGGCAGCGCAGGGGCCTCACCCCCTGAAAACGACTCGGACAATAGCGGCACACAGCATCGTATCACAAATCTTGCTGCGGGCAGACACAGAAAAAGCAAGCACATGTACAATACTTCCTATGCCAAAAGCTATGCAAACTCAGCCAGGGAATGTTAATGCCATATGATATGACTTGAGCCTCGAATACCCGAAACTTCCCATTGTGTTTCTGTGTTCAAGAGAGGTTTTTGAAGGGTTGAATCTTTTGGTGCTGGGTCTCAGTCCAGCATTGAGTCCTGTCCCATTGCCCCAGTGCACTGTACTTTAGAGCACAAAGAATTACCGTGTGTCTCCGTCTATCTTCATCTGCGCATAGGGTACGCCACATAGACTTCAAATATGACTTCAATAAGTTGAGCTGGACCTTATTAGGCCCCTACTGTACTCAGCGGGCTGTAGGTGCTAAGTCTTCGGGTGAAGCTGGGATTATGTGGCTGGCCATGCAGGGCATTGCTAGCCTTTGAAGCTGTATACGTGTTGAGCCAAGAGGCGTTCTCTGGAAACTGGAAGCATATACTCTAGACCTACAACCCTCAAGTCCAACATTAGAACTTGAGCAAATCCCGGCACAGTTCTACCTTCTGCTGTGATCTCACCAAAATGAGCTCTGAGCCGTCGACCCTCAAGCCCTGTTTGTAAGACTTGATGCTCCCTCTCCATCATTTGAGGCTTGTGATTCTGTAGCATGAAGGTTACTTGCGCCTAGCCCCCAAGCTTGTCTTTTGAAGATTCAGACAGGCCTGCCTCACAAGGGCGGAGACAGCAGCGCTGTCCAGGAGCCCTAGCACACTGCAAGGCTTTGCAGCAAGGCTTTGCAGAACAGATATCGGAGGGTCGGGGTTTGTCATCTCAGCCAGCATTGGAAATCAACTGGCAATCAATGCTCGGTAGGTTCTTAAAGGATGAAGTTAAGCCACGCCATGAACGTGTGAGACGATGTGGCAGGCCTTTCAAACTGGGGGGCCTGCTAGATAAAGGGCTTGCCTGCAAAGATGTCTCTTGTTGACAAACAGGAGTCTTGTTCCTCAACTGAGTTTGTTGAGCGTGTCGATACTATTAGGGTTGATGCTAAACGTGGGCTTCTGGACAGCCAGCGGGCCTTGATAGCGCGAAAAAGCAGAGGGGAAGTGGAGGGAGCCCTGCAACGTACCACTCAACTTGGGGGGGCCCGCGCCTCCAGCTCACGCTTTAGGCAGCCTTCTAACCAGAACACCTGTCGAGGTACGGAGGATTCCGGGCAATTCTCCCCAAATTCCCAAGGGATGCTGACAGTATGTAAGTTTTAAACAGCATTCTAAGAAGGACTTCATACTGGAAGCATCTACGCAGGTTGCCTGGAAATTCTTCTGGATGAGATCCTTGCATGATCCATGTATTGTTTTGTACCTACTAGCTATTGTAGATACGTAAATGTCTGCGTGAAATGCATTTGGAAGACGTAGAGCTCCGAAAACAATTTTAGGAAGGAATCCTCGAAGCAAATCCCACGGTCTTACGCTGGGCGCTGCTGGAGAAGTGTAGGTGTCTTACTGCGCACTTCCGAGAGGAAGTCTCGCAGTGAAGAAAGCTCATCCGGCTCTGCCATGCCATGTCAAATTCCGCGACATAGATACCTGGCGCCCGGCTGCCTACCGCCGCTCACCAGTGCATCGCCGGCCTTGGTACTTATGTCCGTTCCAAGCACATCCGCCCATGAGGGCATGCATGGTGGCCCGCAGAACTGGCTCCATGACGTTTTGCAGCGCACAATGGCGCGCACATCCTTCGCAGCCCTGAAAACAGTAGTTTCTATCAATAGGGGGGGCGCCAATCCAGACCCAAGATATTGAGATCCTTCTTATAGGAAGCCTCGAAAAGGACCCCCAACATCTGGAAACCCTCAAATCCCGCTCATAGTCTAGTGACTGTGTATCTGATTGTGCGAGCATACTGCATGGTCTACCAGTGAATCCCTTTCCATGATTGCCCAGAGTTACGTCCACGTACTGAAGCACGCTAGGAAGACTTTCAGAAAGCCGTCAAGCATTTAAGCATGGATCTTTTAGACCAACGACGTAGTCATTGTCCTTGTCATTAGGCATCGTGATTTCACAGTGTACTGCGGGGATCATCTGAACCATTTCGCTGGCAAGGTACATGACAAGGTACAGTACACGTGGCTTCATCATATTAATCTCTGCCCGACAGAAAAGTCAAACCTTACGCAGTAGTTTTTCTCCTAGAAGTCTAGATGGCGGTGCGCATCGAAACCAGCTCTGAAAGTTAGCATTTAAAGCTCGGCAACTCAATTACGCACATGGACGTGGGCGCTTTCTTGCAGAGCACTAAAGTACGGGCGCACTACTTTGAGCATCCTGGAAGGAGCATCTGTCCCAGGTCGAAGTGATCGTTGCTTCTCGTCTTCTTCGGATTTAATTACGTGCTTGGGGACTGTTTCGAGATCAGGTTCAGGAAGGTCGCCCGAATCAACGCCACAAAAACGGGATCGCGATTAACTGCTGACGTTTGAGCATGGTTGTTGCGATGAAACACTTGGATGTCTTAAAATCCAAAGAAGTTAAGTTGCAGCTCATCTGTCTGGGTTAATGGGTCAGGCCAATCTAGAATCACATCAGGATTTTGGGTTCTGTGTTGGCAGGTGCTAAGAGTTTACGGAACCGCAGCTTGAAGTCCAATTGGCAACCTACTCGGAGTGACAATTGGTCTTCTTCACCCTTGCATGGCCAATGCGTGTCCTTCTGTCTGTTGATCTCTATGCCCTAAATAAATCCTAAACCCTAAACCTTAAACCCTAAACCATAAGTGCAGTCTGGGCCAGAAATGCTCTTCTTGCAGAACTAGTGTAGTATCGGACAAGCTGCGTGTTGGCCTTATCCTTGCATAAAGCCTCAAAATCCGCTGGCTCTTCACCTGGCAAATGGTGGGCAACCAGGGTAGCTGGGGATTCCTCTCATTAACAAAGGTCTTGAACCCGATTTTGTGATTTGTCATAGACGTCCATAAATCATCATGAGCCCCCTGCACTGCACCAAATAAGCCCTTGACAATCCCAACATACGCCTGCAAGGTCAGCACAAACTCTTCATACAAGCCCAGACAACCCAATATCAATATCTCTCAGTGCAGGGACGCATCCTAACTTATACCACGAATCTTTGCCCTACAGCCCATGGCCTAAACTCAATACTTCAACGCAGATTTCTTTTATGGGGCCTCCCTTATAAGTTGTCACTCGGAACGAAGGAATGGATTCTTAAGGCAGCCCTGTTGACTCCCCAATTACATGTAAGCTTCCATTTTCTTTTCCATTCTCTTCTAAGGTACGAAAACAGTCATGTTATGCCCATGTGACAACCTTAGTTCTCCTGTAGAGAATGTTATTGAAGACGCTAGTGCTTCATAATATACCTACCTGCGCTCTGTAACCCTCGACCTCAAAAACTTATGCATTTTGAAACATCCCCCTATACCCCACGACCCCTAATAGTTATCATTTACTTTTCCATTCGCTGAACCTTAAACCCTCAAGGCCTCTTATGGTGCTTTCGCAGCCCAGCGCAGCGATGGTAGCGTGGTGCGACCCGGCAGCATACAGAAATGAGACAGGTTTGGAATGGTTTAGGGTACGCTTCTGATCATGCGAGGCTGCTAGGCAAAAACCAAAGCTATAGCTAGATGATATCCCAAACGTTTTTGTGTTTGGTAATATAGCTACCATGCAGACATGAGATGGGCCATGGGCTCACATGTAGATTTTGCCCATGATAAGATGAGCCATTTAGAAGGACTTTCGACAGGGCTCCATTATTCTGAAAAAGCAACAGTGACTTCATAAAGTGTATATGCGGGCTATACAAATGTAGAACTAATCATATTAGGCTTCTCTGCGAGATTATATTTCACTTTGAAGGATAAAAGGCACTCTGATCTTTTGTGCGCACAGCCTCTTTTCCCATCCCTGGACATTACCTGTCAAAGACCCTATATGGGTGTTGTTAGAGGATTGGTTTTTCTCGGGTACCTTACATCCTTCTGCAATCGGCCCCTGTTCGTTGCGTCACATCGGGCCCTTGCTTCCAAACAAGATTGCTGTTGTTGTTTGGAGAATCCCCGCGCCACCATAAGTACAACAGGAATTCCAGAGCTCTACGCAACTCTAAGCTTGTTGCTTCCGCCGTCTAAGACTTGGAAATTGCTCCACTCCGTAGCAGTTGCTTAACATTACCCCTATTACAGACAGTTACTGGCTGGGGGCAGTTGCCAATAAAATCCCTCGCTTGATGGGAGTACTGGGTTGCTGTTGAGGAACTTATATTTAGTTACCATAATGAGGGAGCCCCATTATTTTTTACATTCCCATCTTGTGGTAACTGAGTTTAAGTTCCTTAACAGCAACCCAGAATAAGGATCTCCTGTTAGCTTCTGAGGACCTGGGGTGATGCCAACTACGGAGGGGTAGCCTGGCCAAATGGGCGACGGTTTCTCGGGGAACATGTAGAGTATCTGCAAGGAACATGGGGTTGTATAGGGTGATGTAGAGGAACTTGGGCCTCAGGGTTCCGAACAGTGTTTGTAAATGCGGTAAGAGCATGTTCGGTTAGGGATGATGTCTGTTTTTGCGAGGCTCCATTTTGATGTTGACCATCTTGAAAGAACAGTTGACCTAACAGTTCAAGAGGCACCAGGGACGTCTGTAAAGTTTGCCCTGATTTGCCAACGTAGGCGCGGTACCGGGTGCAAAGTTGACACATCCAACCATACTTCGAGATTCGATCACGGAGTTATTGGCTCTCACACGCTGCTACGGCTAGCGCTTCTTTGTCTTGTGTGCGCTACTATCCTGTCTGAGGCCTTTGAACGCCATTCCGATACTTTGTCTTTTCTAAGGCTAGTTGTCTGAATAAGGAATGGAGGGAGGGAGGGAGGGAGGGAGGGAGGTAGGGAGAGAGACGGGCAGGGACACAGCAGGGGCGAGTGAGCAGCAATGTCTGCAAGGCGGGCTGCATTTTGAGAATATGTAGTGCAACTTCTGAGCTCATGGCTCTTGGCATCATGCTGAGGACAGTGACCACGTACAGCCGCTGGTTTTGGCCAAGTTCTAATTCCTACGAGGGATGGACTCCTTGGCTTCTCCCAGATGGGTATGGCCAAGAACGGTCCAGATAGACTTGGCGCGTCGTGGTGTTACTCGGATGGTCATGGCTGCTGCTCGCACCTCGGAGTAAGTTGATGCAGTGCCAAGACCTTCAGGCTAGCTTGACCTTGACATTTGGGCCGCTCGATGTGTGTAGGTCCTAGTCCTAGGTTCCCCTGGGCACAGTCTTCGTGAATTGCCGCACTGAGGCAGCTGAAGCTTGCCAGCCATCATGAGGAGCATCCAGTTGGGGAGATGGACATTGCTTGAGCCAGTGGATACGGGCATCTTTGTCAAGCAGTCTTCATCCTCACCATTTCTCATCTTAGGAGACAGTTGAACACGCACTTTTAGTATAGACCCACTGAGCGGTGAACCTGAATCTCTGGACACCCATGTCACAGACTCAGCTTTGTTGAATTTTGCATATCAGTGGTAACCATACAGTGTTCACTGGCTCCACTGTCTCCCCACCCTTTTTGGAGGGGCTTGTTTTCCACTTGGGGTTTGGGATGAAAGCAGTGACCTGGCAGCGAATAGCTGCCGCACCAGAGCTTTCAAACCGGCCCTCGCACGTCATGGCATTGTTGGGATCTTAAGAGGAGAGGTCTCTACCTAACTGAGAACACTGGAGTCTGACCTCCCTTAGAAGTTCCCCCGGCACCATGATTGGAATCAAAGACCAGGGCAGCCCTCGCAAACCTGACCAAAATGTCCTTCGAAGACATGCGTGTGTAGCTTCTCCAGCCCGGATATGTCCTGAGACATGGTTCCCTTTGTTGTTCCTTGTGGCAGGGAGTGCCCGTAAATCCCCGCGGAGGGAATTTCCAATTTGAAAGCCTTACACTGTCGACACATGTTTTACCCTGCAGGTACAGAGTCCCTGGATATGCCTTCTAATAACATTTTCGCATAGATGCTGGACTTCGTCAGGAGCGTGTGGCAAGAGTCCTGGTACCAAGTAGGTTGCAACAGGGCTCACCGCTATGCGAATGCTGGGGATATCAGGATGAATGGTTGGTATGTAGTCAGTTTTCTAGGATGCACGGTATCATTGGCAGAGGCCCAAATGGAACACGATGTGAACCTGCCCCTGGTGTTCTGATCACCTTCTTCAAAACTATTTTGGACAGAAGCTTTGAACCCAAGACAAGCCTGCATGGCGATCGGAGCATTGTGTTCTGCGGGTGCCGTGCTTAAAGAAGCCTACAAGAGTTTTGGCTATGAATTACAGTGTCGTGGAACATTACATGGAAAAGACCATGGGAACATGATCTGGAAACTCGCTGTATGTAGGGGTTTATGGAGATTATAGATTTCAGGGCGGCAGCCTTGTGTGAATCATAGCATTCGCCGGACACACCTTGCAAATATCCAAGCAATCGGTGAAGCCATTGACCTTTGAGCTCCCAAAGAGTCAGGAGCCTATAATTGAATTTGCGATGCCACAGGGCATGGATAAGGAGAGCCTGGCTCAGTTCTGGGAAGTAAACTCTAGTATATCATAGTATGTTTATATCATACTATAGTATATTTGGGGTTAGATTGGGATAATGGAAAACAAAATGGAAACTACTATTTAGTATATAGGGGTTAGGATCTCTGTTGGAGTGGCTTTGTAGCGTATGGCAATCATCTAGGCCTGGTTCTTAGCCAGGAATGGAGGAATGGTCCCCACAGCCCATTCCTTCACTCCTTACTCAGCATGAGTAGGTCATCGCGTGTACAGCTTGCCTTGTTGGTCCGTTCCCTCTCTTTCCGGAGCGTGGCTGGCAAACAGTCCAGCGTGGGGCTGGCAGTCAAGAATAATCTTGTTTCTTGCAGAAGCATCAAGATGCTGCCGAAATAGGTCCTTAGCTTGTTACAGGAGAAAGACGCACCAAAAGACAAAAAGCCCTAAACTGCATGAAGCAACTTATATGGGGTTATATATAGGGGTTCTATATTGGGATAATGGAAAATACAATGGAAACTACTATAGTATATTGGGGTTGTATATTAGGGTTATTTTATTTTTAGGTTGAGCTGCCAAGGCGCGAGTCCCGACGTTTCGGATTTACAGCTGCCCGCCCGGCCTGAGAGCATCACCACGACCTGAGTAGCGACCTTCATTCAGGAACAAGAGGTAGTTTCCCAAAATTAGGGGTACCATTTATAGGGGGGTCCCCATAATAAGGACTATAGTATTTTGGGGTCTATATTAGGGTTCCCTTATTTAGGGAAATTACCAAGAATTGCAAAACGCGACAATCTTTTGGGCATCTCGTCTTCTGTGGAGCTTGCTCATGCAGCCTTTGCATGGGATTCCTATGAATGCATCTGGGCCCTAAATGGAGAGCAACTTTGAAATGTCCAGTGTTCGATCAATATGTGGTGTTTCGAAAGGGTTTAGCTCGATGTACTGTTCGGGTATTCGAGTCGTAAGTTTAGCAGGACTTCCCAGAAGAAAGCAAGATTCTGTTCTCTAACGGTTCCTGCGTGAGCGACTATGAGCTGTGTCGTATTTGATGCCACCGGCGAACAGAACCCAGCAAAAACCACGGAAAAAGCATGGTGCCATAAAACTCTAGAAACGCGGCTAAACCCCAAGCCTTAAACGTTGCAATAAAATCGCTGCTCACTTGAGGGGTGCGCTCATCTTCCGGCGCTTACTGGGCGCATGCATGCCTGCTTCAGCAGGGCATGCTCGCGGGGTGAGGGGTGGGGTCAAGGGTGTATGGGTTGAGCCAGGATCTACCCAGACCCCTGGGAGGATCTAAAAATTAGATCCCCTATATAAACCCATTATAACCCCTATATAATCCTTATATAAGTTCCCCTATAGTTCTAGGGGATCTAATTTTTAGATCCTTTTGGGGGTCTGGGTAGAAGGCATGATAGCCTTGCCGCTCCTGAGAATGCGGGAATTCTGCCTTGCTGGAGCAAAAATGAAGACATTCACTGCTTGGACATGAAAGGTCGCTTGCTGATCTTGAAGAGGTGCATCTTAAGTAGGTGCAGGGCTGGCCAATTTTAAGCCGTGCTTTTATGGCGAAGACCTTTCGAGACCATGTGCCAGTGTATGTAGCACTTGGGGCAGGCTTCAGCAAAGTCTCAGGGTCTCTGCTGAAGAGGAGCTCATGCGTCATAGTTACCCAGACCCCCAAAAGGATCTAGAAATTAGATCCCCTAGAACTATAGGGGAAATTATATAAGGATTATATAGGGGTTATAATGGGTTTATATAGGGGATCTAATTGTTATATCCTCCCAGGGGTCTGGGTAGTTTTGCGCCGACTGCAATCATCAAGCATGATAGGAGTTTGGTGAGGATACGTTAACTGCGGTGATTATCGCATTCCAACCTGTAACCAATCTTTGCACAAGCTTCAAGATGATAATTGCAGATTACAATAGTGTAACGGTAGCATTCACGGTCAGCAGGGTGCATTCGTCTGCTACAGAGGTATTTTGGCGGCGAGACTTTGCTGTTGTCCGTTTGAAGCGGGGTTCAGCATCATGATCAGGTCAGGGTCAAAGGTTGAATGCCTAGCAGCTGCAACTGTTGAGTGATGCAAGGGTTTCCCAAAATTCGGGATCCCTTTGGATTAAAATCTCTTGGGGTCTATACTGGGCTGTGTGTATCTAAACCCTTAGCGGAGTTACCATTTCTATTGCAGTACAACGGAGGCCTGATCATCAGAGGAGGATGCCCTGCATGCCCAACTTGGGCCATGCCTGAGGGGAGTGGTGCTTTAACGCCCAGGGCCTGGACCCTGGGACGGTCCTCCGAGCCGTGATATAGATGGAGGGTTTAGGATTTAGGGTTGAGGGTTTAGGGTTTAGGGTTATATTGGGGTTATAGGGATAATGGAAAAATGGAATCTATAGGGATTGCAGGGTATATATTGGGGTATATTTTTCAGTTATATTAGGGTTATAATGGAAAAGAAAATGGAAACTATGGGGATTATAGTTGTAAAGCACCGGCCTAAATAGTTCTCCTCTTAGAAAGCTTGGGTTGGATCTTGCCTCTTATTGAAAGATCACTGCTCACCTTGAGCCGGTGGCGGCTGCACGTACTCGCATCAATATTCCCCCAGTTTCCATTTCATTTCCCATTTTCTTCTCCATTTGATTCTCCATTATAGGGGGATGATATACACGTTATGGTAGTCATTATGGTACCTTAATTTAAGTTCCTTAACAGTAACCCCTATGCTGCTGGATCCAACAATACAAGCGGCTTCAGCCGGACATCTGTGGACTTTTTTTTCGGTGACCTAGCTTTTTGTACCGGATGTCTTCGGCGCGTGGAGGACCGACACCTGCATGAGGTTAATCCGTTCCGGTGAGACCTGTAAACTGAAGGTACTCATTGCTTGGAATTGTTTTTTTCGGTTCCAGAAAATACCCTAAACCCCAAACCCTATATAGCCCCATTACAGTAGTTTCCATTTCATTTTCCATTTTCTTTTCCATTTGATTCTCCAGTATAGGGGGATAATATACCCATGCTTGCAGCTGTCCTCCATCGTTTGCAGATGCCACTGTTGGAACAAGATAAAGGGAACTGATGCCAAACTGAGGTGGTGGATGTCGCTCTTGGCAACATCTATGGCGCCTGAGAGTTCATTTTCGAGAGGACGCCTTTTTTGTTCGTGTTCAACCTGCCCCAAATCCATAGGCGTAGTACTTATGTACCTTGTTTGAGGATATTATCTTCCTTGTGAGTACCCTAAACCCTAAACTTGCATGACATCGCTCCTACCCAGACCCCTGGGCGGATCTAAAAATTAGATCCCCTATATAAACCCATTATAACCCCTATATAACCCTTATGTAATTTCCCCTATAGTTCTAGCGGATCTAAATTTTAGATCCTTTGGGGGGTTGGGTAAACCCTAAACCCGTAACTTCCATGAAATTGTTCTTTGCTGAGGTGCAGTCCTCGGAGTCATCGCATCAGTTCTGGCGAAGACACTAAGTGTTCCTGGGCAAGATGGGAACTTCTTAGCAAGATCATGGACACTGTTTAGGGTTTAGGGTTCAGGGTTTAGGTGTTTAGGGTTTATGTTTAGGGATCCCTTTCTTAGTGCTATGCATGCCCATGATCTGAGGGTGCGTGAATTTTCCCAAGCCCTATACCCAGGATCCCCGAGATTGCCTTTGGGGGTTCATGCAGTTTCGTGGGCAGGTTTCTCAAGGTTGTAGTCTGAGTGAGGGTTTAGGGTTTAGGGTTCAGGGCCCTAAAACCGCTACAGACTAGGAGGACAGATGTCGGGCTCCAACTTTCCCCCCGAACCCTAAACCCTCCTTCAAAAATCAAGGATCAACTCAAGAATCTCCTGCAGTGGGGATGAGAAATTGTTTGGAGGTTTGGATCAGAATTTACACATTTTTGTTGTGTGCATCAATGGGGGCGACCCCAGTATATACCCCAATATACTATGGCCCTTACCTTGTTTTTGGGAATCCCATTTGGGACCTGATGCTGTTCACATGAGAGCCAGCCTTCTTAGGAAGTTCAAAGCCCTACACCTTGAACGACAAATCCGGCTAAGGCTTAAGGTTTAGGGTTCAGGGCTTAGGGTTACAAGTTAAGGGTTGGGGTTTAGGGTTCGGATGTGTTCGGGAAGCGTGTTTTGCAAATACTGAGCCCTCCCAGGAAGGTGTCTGTAAAACAAATTTTATCGGACCTTCAGCCCCAACAGTTGAGGGGATTCCCTGAGTGTTGCTGCAATTTAAAGATCCAACCGCCATTCTGATTTTTGGACAAAATCCTGCATGACCCTAGGCATACTACAGCACCATGATTAGAAGTTTTGAAGGATTGTGTCCAGCAACAGTATGATTGATGTTGCAACTTGTTTTGCTTTTCTGTCTGCATTCTGAGCTCAGGCTTTGCTTTCGCTTTTCATTGGTGTCGCGGTGGCACTTGGACCTGCTTGGAATTGTGAGTTCCGAGACTAAGCAAGAAGTTGCGCGAGGAGGCCTCAGACGATGGTGGAGATTTCCATGAGATGGTGTCACTCTCACTCCTACCTGTAGCTAATTCCAACTTGGCCGTGTTGCTATCGGATGCCTACGGAAGACCACCGCTGACCGTTTACGATCCGAATTCTAAAGCTGGGCACTGGCTGTCAGGGATATCGGGTTACGGGTTCCGGGCTCGGCACCCAAAAAACCTCCACAGCCTAAGTTTTTCTGTGTTTTTTGAGGTGCCGGTGTCTGCTTTGGATGCTGTATCAGAATACGTGTGTGCCTCAAGCCCGATGCTTATAAGCGACACCTCCAAAGCATGGATCGCCCCTGGTGTGGCTTGTTCAGAAGTGTCCATCACATGTGTATTCAAGGTTGTTGTAGGGGTATTCGCATCTGCAAAAAACATGCAGATCGTAACGAGAACAGTAGTTACAACTGAAGTGTTCCTCTACACAGGTAGTTAATGCTCGGACTGCAAGTAGTCGCATGTACAGCAGGGTACTTCTCAACTTCACGTGCAATTTAGTACCTCTTATAACAGGCCAGCTTGAACGCTGCAAGCCAAGGCCGCATATTCGGAAAGGCCAAATGGGAAATGTTGACAAGCAGACTAGTTTCCAGGGATTGGGGCTCAAAGGGGAGGCTTCTGTCTCAGATTTGCTTTTGCTATCCGAATGCGGTTGGCTTTTATATGCCGGATGCAGTGAATCTTGTGGCTTGCTGCTGTTGCTGATGGCTTGATCGCTGAGCTCCCAGGAGCTTCTAGACCACTAAACCACAGACCCAGAGACTACAGCCAGCGTCCCAAGCTCCATATCCTAGATCTTCAGCCCCAACTGCCACATGCGAAATCCGAATCCTCGGATCACCCCCTCAGAGCCCTACACAAGACCCTAAACCTCCAACCCAGACCCTAAGCCCTAGATTCTAAACTTGATCCGGAAGCCCTAAACTCTAACCTCTAAATTTCCCCAATATAACCCCAATATAACCTTAAACCCCAAACCCTAAATAGCAACTTCCATTGTTTCTTCCACTGTCCTTATATAACCCCTATATTATATAACCCCAATGTATACCCTATTATACTACAGTAGTTTCCATGTTCTTTTCCATTATCCCTATAGAACCCCAACCCTAAACCCCTAAACCCCTAAACACCTGAACCCCTAAACCCCTAAGCCTCTAAACCCTAAACCCTAAACCCCTAAACCCCTAAACCCCTAAACCCTTAACCCCTAAACCGCTAAACCCCTAAACCCCAAACCTTAAACCCTAAACCAATGCAGGCCTTGGGTCTGGAGTTCCCAGAGGCGCTGCAAAAGCGCATGGGCGCTGTGCAGAAGCGGCCCCTCCAGGCAGGTCTTGGGGGATGTTTTAGGGTTTAGGGGTTTAGGGTCTAAACCCTAAACCCTAAACCCTAAACCCTAAACTATTATATCTGTGTGGGAAGTAGAGTTGAGGATTTAAGTTTCAGGGTTTTGGGTCTGGGATCTCAGGATTTGGAGTCTGAGTTTACGAGTCAGAGTTTTGGGTGTAGGGTTTAGGCCCAGAGTACAGACTATGATTCCTTTTCAAGATCCTCACATATTTCAAAGGAGTAGAATCTGACTTCTCGCGCCGCAAACGTCACAGAGCAGGAAAGTCCTCGACAAGCAGGGTTTCTGTTGGGTCCCATTTGTCGGGCAGTACTTGGGACCTCACACTGCATATGAGGTGGATTGTAGAGTGTTGCCTTATAAGTATCAATGGTTGTCAAGTCAGATTCCAGAGTAGTGTTAAGGAGTGCCTTATGAGAAGGATCTTGAGATTTTTGGGGGGTCACTTTCAGAAACAGCAATACACAAAGTAGCACACTCGCACAGAAGGACGATCTTTGCAGGACGAGATGCGAGAGATGAGAGCGTCAGCTTGCCAGTCAGACCGTTTACGCATGCAGCTTTACTAAGCGATGTGGGGTCAGGGTTTTGCGGTTTAGGTTTGAATACGCAGGGTGTGTTTTTTTTGATTACCGGGCTAAATTCTGTGTCTCTACACAATAGACCCGAAGCCCTGAACCTCAAGCGTACCCTATCCAACAATCATAATCAGGATCTTCAGCATGGGGCTGAACAATGTTGCAAATTCACTGGACTCGATGAGAGTACCCTCCCCCAAAAATCCACACCCCAGCAGGCTTGACCAGGCCGCTGTCCCTTTGAACATCCGTGTATGGTTGTACATGTTAGTTAGGGATAGTGTTCCTAGCAACAGCCATGGAGGAATGCCACTTTTGTAAAGCGAAGTGGGGGCAGAAGTGTAGCTACATGCTCAGCACCAATATGGGTCGTGTTATCCACAAAGAACAGCAAGAGTGATACAGATCTAGTACACTGTCTAAAGATGCCCTCTATCCCTTCCGTGTATAACCGTTTCCCGATAGCGGATGGTATTTGATTTATGGCAGAACCCACAGAGTCGTGCCTGAAGTCTTCATGGCTTCAGTGACCAGATATCTTGCGCATTGAAACGACTACCGCTTCACCACCTCAGCCGCCACCACCCATACCTTATTGTAAGTAATTAGAGGTGATGGCAAGCATGGTGAAGACATCAGGAATAGCTAGTAAATTTCAGGCGTGCTTCATCACAAGAGTGATAGCATCAACGGTCCTGGTATTGAATAGAATCATTGCGAACTAGAAGCTCCCCAATCCCTGCGTCCAGGCCTTGTTTCTGGCTAGGCACGCGGGTGCATGGTCTTGCGAAGCGCTGGGTACCATAGGTGCATTTGACCGATGTAAGAGTAACTGTGTGAATGATGCTTTCCACATGGCCCCAAGGACCATGGTTGTCATAATTCGTTCTGACATACGACAAAGGGTGTGTGTTTTTGCGGGTGGAGTTGGTCCAATGCCTGCCTTCTGCTTGAAAGTCCTGATGAATCCCTGGACCTGACAGGTTAGCACCTATCTCCACAGGGGTGAAAAATTACGCCCTTGCCTTGCTCCCAGCAGAGGACCCGTGGCGCTGTTTGTGAATGGAGGTAGAATGGCTGTGGAAAACTTTCCATGTCGTCCTCATGCTACATTCAAGCATTTGAGAGCAGGATGTGCCGCTGCTGCCGCGCCTGGTGCTGCAAGAGTTCTTCCTTTTCTTTGTATCGCCCGTATCATCCCTGAACCGGGATGGATGTCCATATAGCGCAGTCCTGTATACAGTCAAGCTGCGAAGCAGCAGCTTTGGCTGCAGTTGCAGTGTGTGATCATTCTTGCATTCTGAAGTCCATCTAACAGTAGCGATGATCAGGGTACAGCATGTCTGTTTGCTGGGCTTTGATCTGTGATCTTCTCGGTGCTTGTACTTTTTGCCGCTGGGCGTACCTCGCCTTTTCTTGAAGTCCTGATGTCTGAAGGTGTCTTATAGTCCTAGTCTTAATCAGGATTCGGTAAAGTCTTCTGTATTGCCTCTGAGATTTCCTCTGTGGGCGGAAGTGCTTTGAGCGACCTAGCAACAATGCGGTTCGGCCGCCATGCAGTGCTAGTGCTGTTGCATGTGAATCGCAGGACCTAACATAACTACACCGGAAGTACCAGCACACCTCAAGGTATACAATGGCAGTACTTGCCGCGAATCTGCTGGTGACAACGGGAGTTTGCATTCTTGGCGTTGGCGGCTCAGATATTTCTTGCCACTTGCAAAGACAGTCTGGGATCCCTGAGCACCGGGACAATCTAGTTGTTCCTATACGGGGGTTTCCCAAAATTAGGGGTACCATTTTGGGGGTCCCCATAATAAGGACTATAGTATTTTGGGGTCTATATTAGGGTCCCCCTATTTTGGGAAACTACCATATCAGATATTCCATGTCTTGGGTAGATCCAACGGGGCCGCCAAGCAGAGAAGGCTGCACCCCCTGAAAAGCTTTCACCAGACATCCATTGCTAAACCCTAGACCCTAAACCCTAAACCCTAAACCCTAAACAAACCCTAAACCCTAAGCTTGAGGCTGGGGCAGATAACCTGGTGGATGCCCTGGACCAAGTAATGAGCAGCGAGCGCTGATTGCAGCTTGGCAAAGTGATGCGCGAGTTTCATTACTATAGTGTCCAACGTTCATACATTTATACTATAGTAGTTTCCATTTTATTTTCCAGTATCCCTATATAAGCACCCCTATATAATCACTGTCTTACCCCAATCTCACCCCTCAATGATCTACCCCTATACTACCCCTATACTAGCTCTATATAATTCTGACTGCCACTGTTAGGATCTCTTTTTAAGTTTTCTTGCTCTTGCAGGTGGATCACCTGCCGTTGACCCTTTTGGGGTACTTCCTTCTTTATTGAATAGCTGGTAGCCTCTGCGGTTCAGAATGCGTTCACTGTCGTTCACGTCGAGTTTCGCCGTTTTTCCCCGGACGTATTTGCAGCCGCCACGAGGAACCCCGACTGCCTTTGACCTCAATAATGGAAAGGGTTTAGGGTTTAGGGTAGGAAAACAACATGGACAAACAAATGGAAACAGGGATTGTATAGTGGTTTGTACGGAGAGGGTTTCCAAAAGTAAGGCTTGATGCCTTGAGCCATACTCGGTAGTTTCCCTAAATAGGGGGACCAGATCCCAATATACTATGGGTTTAGGCTTTAGGGGTTAAGGGTTATAATCCTTACTATAAGGACCCCCCAGAAAGGTACCCCCCAATTTTCGGAAACTTAGCATCCGGAGCGTTGTTTGTGGCTGTAGTCGCTGGGTCCGAAGAGTTGCAGTTAATGATGATAAACATTGGAAGGACCGTGCGTCCTCGCGAGTCAAGACTAGAAATGATGTCATATCCAGCCCCGCAGTTTCCATGCAAGATAGGCTTTCCCTTGTGTGGTGCAAGATCCCAGGCACCACTGCAGAAGCAGGGCGCGCGGCGTCAAAAAGCAGAGCCCAACTTGTTTCATGTTGGTGCTTCTATGCCCCCAAGCTGAGCTGATGTGGCGTTTTCAGAACACAGCAAATCCAAAGTATACACGTTCGATGAAGTAGATTTCTAGTTCAAGAATTTCTGAGGATTGATCCCCGCATTGTTGGGCTGGTTATGGCCTGATGGGCAACTTCATCTATACCGCAGCGCACAGTAGGTTCTGGAGCATGCTTACCTAGCTTATAGTCGTGTGATAGCTGCAGTTCCCAAGCAACTTGATGGGCAACTGGGGGTGGTAAGCGTACGCATGGAATGAGATGCGTCCAACGCCCGAGCACGTTGCAGGCGCAAATGTGTTGGTACTCAGCTCAAATCGCCTGTGTGGCCGAATCCATGGCCGGAGCCTTGTTTCGGAACTCGGGACTTGCTGTCGGACAAGGTGGGGGACCCTAAGGTGGGGATTTCTCAAAGAGTTCTTATGAGATTCTGGAGAACCATCCTTGTGAGCTCATGATGATTCAGGTATGCGTATGTATCAAATATTATTCCCAGGACGTTTTTGAAAGACTTCCCGAATGAAAGGTTCCAGAACGAGCAATGCAAGGACTCAAGTGTGTTTTGCCTGCTTTCCGGGCCCCTGTGTCTGGGCTCCATGAATAAGAAAAAGCCTCTAGCTTCTTGTGTACTGTATTCTGCCAGCAGATCCGAAGCAGTCAGTTTGTGGAACCTGGCGGTGCTGTTCGTTTCTAAGGCTTAACTTCAAACCCTAGACCCCAAACCCTAAGTGGAGGCTATTCTGCTAGCAGGTGACAGAGTGCTTCTATTGTCTGTGTCTTGTTGCATCATGGCTAGCCCAAGAGTGCAATCTACGTTGCAAGAACTTCCAGTTGGTCTTAACCTGAAACCCCTACATCCTAAACCCTAAGGTGTTGGCCACAACCTCGAGCATCGACTTGCAGTGTTGAAGGTCCACGCATGCTGGATGCGGGAGGTTGTCAAGATCATGGTCATTTCTGAGGTAGTACTATTCACGGACGTCAGTCGGTCCCTGTAATATTCAGGGTGCCCAATTCAGAAGCGCTTGTAAATCCTAGCAGCAGTCATCCTCCTGCAATTTCAACATTTCTTGCTGTCTGCAGCGTACGTCCCTCAGCTCAGGCATACATGACACAATTCAGACCAACTAAGCTTCAACATCAGAGCTTTGGACAATATCTAGACGGCTACTTGTCCTGAAGCCCGACACGAAAGCGAAAAAATGAGGGGAATCAAAGTGTGTTCTTTGGTGGGGAAGCCGGAGCAGAGGACGGGATGCGGCTCCCCGGATAGGTGGGTTCCCACAGCTCCGACAACGAATTGTGCAGGCTTGTGCAGGACAACCCACTTGCAGGCCTAAAGAGCGTCGTAGTCATCCTCAAGTAGATTGAGTTGTAACCTCATGCATTCCGTGGCTCTCCCATAGTCTACCTACTTAAGGAGGATGGCAGCTGTCTGTAGTGCCATGAAGGCAGACATCCGACGCCTGAGCAGCGTCAGAGAGAGGCACGGATGTGGGTGCAGGGTTTGTAGTCTGGGGCTTCAGGTTCTGGTGTTAGGGTTTAGGCTTGTGTATTCTGGGCTTTTCTATCGTGCTTGTTTCTCAAAATCGGAGGTCCCTCCCTCTAGGGTTTCTTTGGACCACAGTTCTGAATGTTACGGTATGTTACGGTGTATGTGGGATAGAGACAGCTAGGCTGACATTTAGGTTTTGTACATGTATATACATATGAACATATATGTATACACGTTTATACACATGTGTGTATACATTTTGGTGTGTATGTACGTACGTACGTACGTACGTACGTACGTACGTACGTAGGTAGGTAGGTAGGTAGGTAGGTAGGTAGGTACGTACGTACGTACGTACGTACGTACGTACCTATGTACGTACATATGTACGTACATATGTACGTATGTACGTATGTACGTATGTACGTATGTACGTATGTACGTATGTACGTATGTACGTATGTATGTATGTATGTATGTATGTATGGATGGATGTACGGATGGATGTATGGATGTGTACATGTGTTAGCGGCAGAGCCGGAGGATGCAGAACTTTCTCAAAAGCCCTTTGTTGCTGAAGGCCCTTGTTTTCACGGATTTTGGTCATGGGTCCTTCGTGACAGGTACCCTTGTAATTCGTCAGGGTTCTGGAGCAAATAGTGAGGTCCACGGGGATTATAGGAAGAATGGACAGTTGTGGCGACTGCGCTATGTGAAGCCGCTAAGCGCGCTACAACCGTGAAACCCATTAACCAAACCTGCTCAACCAGCTAAGCCAGCAACAGGCTGCTCAAAAGCCTGCTAGTGCGTGATGCACGTCTTGATCGCATCCATCCACCACTGTGCCCATGGGCCATTCATGATAGCATCCTCTCCAATCGCATACGATTCCCAGAGTGTTTATGCATAGCCTAAACTCCTAGTCCATGCATTCCCCAGGCATCCGTGTTCAAACCATATCATGAAAGTGTTTAATTCCGAGTGCATCCGTGCCCCTGCCGAGCATCTTTGGCAAGCCATACAGAATGCCCAAACCGTAGCAACAGCAATGAACGTCCATGAGCCGTATCGATCATCCATGCCCAAGCCATAGTGACGTTCGTGGCAGAGCAGATACGGTTTCTCGAGCATCATGCCGAAACCGAATGACATCCATCTTTGAGCGCACCCATTCCTCAGAGCATCCATGCTTTGACGTTGTGTTCTGTGAAAGGCAAGTCGGAAATCGTAGGTTTGTGTGACCTTCGCCCGTATGGCAGGCAAGCCAGCAAGCTGAGCCTGCCATGTTTTTAGTCTGTCGCTGCGAGGGCCTTCTTTCAGTCGCTCTTCTACCGTCCTGCAGACCGTTGTTTTCATTCAGGCCACTCCCATTAGTCCGAATGTCAGCGCATTGCCGCGCATGGCCAGGCTTTCAGTGGAATCTACTCAGAGCGCATTGCGTTGCAACGGCAGATATGCTACGAAGGGGTTCCGCAAAATCAAGGAGCCCCGCATCGTTTGACTTGACAGTTTAGGGGCTTGCAGTAGGTATATAACCCTTATATAACCCATTGTAGTAGTTTCCATTGTCTTTTCCATTGTCCCCATATACCCCCTATATTATACCCTTATATAACCTACAATGTAGTACGGTTTAGGGTTCGTGTGGAATTCCTCATTCCACTAGGCTTCGCAGATTTGCCGAAGGCATCTTTTGCGTATAAACGAGTTCGGAGCCCTTAAACACCTAAACTCGAAATTCTACATCCCTAAGCCCTAGACCAATAAAACCCAGATCCAAAACATTCAATTGCAAACCCTAAACCTCCTAACCCCAGTTTTGTTTCCATTTATACATATATACATAGATCCTACTTGAATATATAAGTGTCCATTTTCTTTTCCATTATCCCTTAATAACCCCCGTGACCCAGCAAGCTGTCAGGGTCATGCCCTGCATCTGGAGCGCCTGGGTTGGGCACATGAGGCCCTTCTCGCTGCTGGGATCTGGGTACACCAAACCCCCCCCACCCCCCAAGGTTTAGGGTTCAGGCTTTAAGAGATTAAGCTCCCCCCATCCCCCCTAACATTCGACACACCCAATGTATTGGAATATACCACGGAGTATTTGCTATTAGGGGGGTGGGTGGGCTTGATATTAGGGGAGGGGATTAGTTGGGATTGTATTTGCATTTCGTAGCCTGCCTATAATGTTACAAGTTTGGCGCAGGAGTCTTAAACAACCGATCAGGATTGTGCAAGATGCCAGGAGATCACGGTGTACTGGAAGATCTGCTGCTCCGCAGACGCTTGGGAACGAGCATCCGCATTTGTGTCTAGAATGGCTTGTGCTTGTGCGAATTTACAGCATTGCTGCTCAACACCCCTGATACATGGATTGGGTACCATTTCCAATCGGCATGTTGTGCTGTCGCAACGCGCTCCATGTCGATTTGATTTACTACCTCCATGCGTCACGATTTGTGACAAGGTTTATGGAGAGTGTCAAGAATGGTGATGACGAGCCATGTAGTCACAGCGGAACAACAGCAAGATGAAAAGGATAAGCAACAGTTCTATTGAAAAAGACTAATAGAGGAACCATGGATACAAGCATCGCAACTTGCCAGGCAAACCCGAGAACGCCATCAGACATCGTTACAGCTGGGCTCTTACAAGGTGCTTTAGGCTATGGCAGCTTCTCAATTTTGAGCACGCCTTTCGACGGAGCCCTGCCACACGGACCCTGACATATTCAGGTCTCCTGTTGTACACATGATGCGTTTGGGATGTACCGTGATGCCTACCACAGCGGCCCACGTGTAGGTGAACATGCGTGCGGTGTCTATGCACGCAACGTCTTTCACCACGACGTTCAGAACCGGTCGGAAGGTTTTACTGCCGCGAGTCAAGAGTAGAAGCGATGATTCTCACAGCCAGTGGGTTCGAAGAATTTCCTGCTCGCAATGGTGGTCCCGTACCATGCTGAGGTTCAGGAGCATTGAGACCAAACCCCAATTCCTATTTGCCAGCATCAGGTAATGCAGCCGTAGAAACGTCTGCAACATCTTGTTAGCTCAAAGAGTCCATTCAAACTTTCTAGGTACAGGGCCTGGGACAGGCTTCCATGAACATTACAAATACTTACGCAATCTAGCCCATCTTCACAAAGTTTCTCGTTTCCCGGTAAATCCCCACAACTTTGAGTCATAGTCCAAGTGCTTGTGGCATTGACAGCCATTATGCACCACCACAACCCTAGCGAAGCCCCAAACCCCAAATCTGAACTCTAAGCCTGGCCCAACACAAATAGGCCTTTTCGCCCGACGAGCGGACCCTTAAAGACAAACTCAAAGCAAAAAATCAAAAACCTCCAGCCCAGACCTCTACATCCCATGTGCTAAAAAATGACACCGGCAAGAAGTCAAACTCCGAGGCGTCGTGCAGCACGCCGCGCAGCCTTCGCAGCAGCGCGCTGCCTCCGGGCCTGGGTGGAGGCGGTGAGGCAGGCAGTTTAACGTGTTTAGGGTTGGGGGTTTAGGGTCTAGGGCAGTTTAGGGTTCAGTCTGCAGGGTTTAAGACGCAGGTTTAAGATGCATGTTTGTCTGCGAATCCAGGGTTCAATTATCCCGAGGAGGGGTGGAAGGCTTGCAGTTCAAGGTGGAGGGATTCGAGGAATGGGTTGAAGGATGATTGAAAAGGATCAGGTACGGACCTTACGGTTTCTTACAGTTTCTTAAAGTTTATCTTTCTTCTTGCGGGGCTTGTAACGGGATCCCTTGGCTTTTGGCTAGGCTGAAGCCTGGGCTCAGACATGGCAGTAGAATGATCCCAACAACTAGGTGCGATGCTACACTGATATGACTTTCACGGTTATCATCATATCGACTCTCACGTATCATCATGCAAGTCATTGCAGGTCCTGCAATCTGGCGCTGGCTCGGGAATGGAGAAGGGAATCTGTATGGCGGTCCCAAATCGCATAGCCTCGATTCTATGCGTAGAGTATACCTAGTCTGTCGCGCATCCCTTCATTCCCTATCAACCGTCAAGCGTAAGCGGGTGTATGGTCTCTGCGCTTGAAGCGTGTTGGCCGAGCCTGGTCTGGTGCACTCCTGCTATAGGGGTTACATAGGGATTGTGGAAAAGAAAACGGAAACTACTATTCGGGTGAGGTGCAGGGGTTTTAGGGTTTAGACTAAGGCCTGCATGACTTTTCGCATCCTGCACCTGCATCCAAGACTTGCAAAGCTGAGTTATGCAGGAAGTAGTCCATCAAACCCGCACTCCTGCCTAACATCCAGACAGAGGAGTCATCATGAGGGGATGACACAGGATGTCAGCGCCCAGCTACTTTCCTGGCTTGCTGTTAAGAAGCTTAAATCAAGCTACCATAACAAAGAAACCCCAGTGTTTATCGTATACCCATTTAATGGAAACTTAAAAGAAGTTCCTTAACAGCACCTCGGCTTCTTGCTTGTTTGGATGTGGCTCTCAGAAGGGGCAGTCTTGCCGAGGTGTCTGATTGAAGGTCATCTTCTGATGTTTCGCATTCTATCCGCAGGCTTCCCAAAATCTGGGTCCCCCAACATACCATACACCCAGAAGCGGCGTGGTCCTCACTGTAAAGACCCCCGCGAGAGGGACCCCTGGCATGTTGAAACCGTCATGTGAGCTACTGTCAATATAAGCCTTATTGAGGGACCCTTACTGGACTTAGGCGTACCTCCTGTAACTTTTAGTATAGTCCCTAATGTAGTTCCTATAAAGAACCCATGTCCATTATGTAGGGGTCATGTAGTCCTTTGAGTCCTGAACCCTAAACCCTAAACCCTTGAGTTTAGCATCGCTTGAGCGGCAGGCAGCCTCCTGAGAAGCCTAAAGAAGTTGAAGAGGCGCAGGCCTGTCACGTTACCTTTGGAGCTCTAGTCTAAACTCCTTAAAGGGGGTTACATTACATAGGGGATTACATAGGGGTCCTGTTGTGGGGCTTATTAGGGGGAAACAAGGAGTTTAGACTACAGCTCATTTCAGTAAGGGGAATTGGGCAACTACACCCGCGAAATGCTCTTACAGAGTCCTGATTTTAGGTGTTAAGGTTACCAACAGAATCTACCTCTTACACTTGCCATGCAGGCAGAAGCGTGCCAGGGCCTGTCATAGGAATAGAGTCGATCGATGCTCCACTTGCAGTTTGTTTGAGATCGTTGATGCGTAGGTCTCATCTACAGCGCAAGGCAAGTGCACATGCTTTTCGGAAGTGGCCGTGAGATCCTGTGTTGATGTCCGGTCTGCCGTTTGACCCAGCATGTTCTATGACGCCTGGTTCTGGTGTCTAACCTCCCACAATGACCTGCCATGATATGGGGGTTTAGGGTTTAGGG
>CAJNIZ010011780.1:166123-225590 GCA_905231905.1 Symbiodinium pilosum | reverse complement strand
TTTGTTTGGTCTGGAACGGGTATGGAACAGGTATGGAACGGGTATGGAACGGACACCCAGCTCAACATCACTTTTCAGGTATTGCATTCGATGGTCTGGAATGGAGGGGTCTGGAACGGAATTCGGGGACTTGATCCGGAGCTCTGGATCGGGGTCTGGATCGGGATGTGCGCTCGCCCTTGTTCCGGACCTTTCATACTAAGCGGTAGCCATATGGGTATTTCCCAAAATTAATGGTACCTTTTTGCGGGTCCCTATAATAAGGAGTATAGTATATTGGGGTTTATATTGGGGGTACCCTAATTTGGGGAAACTACCCTATGCTTTGACATACAGCAATCGGAACGCCTGCATTAGGGCTCAGAGAAAGATGCAAGCTCTTGGAATTGAGGCTGCTAGTGCTGGAGGTCAAAAGCTGGGTTGCAGGGCTAAGCGCGTTGAAAATCTGGGCTTGCTAGCACAGCAGCACAAATACTACTTGCTTCTCCTTGGATGTGCTGACATCGCTTGGCGGGATCGTGGGTTATTCCGTTTCATAACGCACTGCTGTTCTCCAACAAATAATGGGATGAAAAGTTGGTTGGCTCATCTTGTTTCCCAAGTTAAAGCACCATTCGCAACACAAGGACATGCCCGAGCATGGCATGGCTATGTGAGCCAGAATCTAAACTCCTGGAATCCCTCTTGATAACCCCTATAGTAGTCCCCTATATAATCCCCTATATAGCCACCTTGAAGGAGTTTAGACTATTCCCTTCCCTGTAGCCCATTCCTGATGCATTGACTCAAAAGCACTGAGTTCTTGGCTCCTCGTCTTCCCACACCTCGACATGCGGTACCGAGGTTTGTCTGGCTGAAAAACGTGTCCTCAATAAATCTGGGCCAGTGGCGATGATGGATTTCGCGGCAGCATCCCCCTCATGACAGGTTCGCATCACAGCTCGTCAACTTGCATGGCAAAAGCTGAAGATGTACTCTGCCAGCCCTCCGGTAATTAGTCCGGTCTCGGCTTTTAAAAAGCAGTCCCGCTGAAGGGGGCCCGAACACTCGAACGTGTAAAGTCTGAACACCAGCTCTTAACAGCTGATGCGAACACGGAATCTGCGAACAGAAGCCTCTATACTCTTGCCCGACCCACTACACTTGTTTACATGACTCAGCCGTAGCCTTTCCCTAGACCTTGGACCACACAACTTGAACCCGAACACGGTTGGGACGGGGAGGTATGGTCGCCTGCAGCCGGTAGTTGTCTGAAGACAACGCTGGTCGATCCTTGATGGGCGGAAGATTTCGGAATCGTTGCAGTCATGACCTACTGCTCATTTCGTGTTCCATGCTCAAACATGAGAACTCGGGTGAATTGGTTCACTATTTGCCTTGCGAGTGATGCGAACGGCAAGCAAAAGCTAGGAGTGATAGGAGATACTCTTGGTGCTGCTGCTGGTGCTCATGCAGCCTACCAACTGCAAACTGCAACGCTCATGATCATGAAGGACTGACTCTGAAGCTTACTGCCATACTCTCCAAGCACCCGCACGTAGAGTGGCGTATCGCTATCGCTCGATTCGTCGCGCACGAGCAGCCTCTTTGCTGGCTCAGCCTCGGCAGTCAAATATGTAGTTGACTTGTGTCACAAGCAAGCTTGTATTGCTAAAACTTCGTGTCTCTCCCTGTACGTATATAAGTTTCGGATCCAGATTCTGCGGGGGATGATTCTCACAGACCCCCCGGGTAAATGCCTGTCTGAGATATGGCGATTCCAGGCTGCGAGCAGCGACTATGGAGACCAGCCCGGTTCCCCGATCCTGGCAGGGCGTGCGGAAGGGTAGGCGGGCTCCAGAACACTGGGCAATTCGCTATGGTGTTCTCGTATAGTATAGATGTATCTCTGCATAAATAGGTATATACATATATATATATATTTATGTATAATTTGGTGTGTGTGATTAAATATGTGCTCGTGTAGGTGTATAACTCTTCTCTTACAAGCTAGCTGAAAATCATAAGTAAACTTCATGGAGCTGTTCGAGAGTCTCGTCCAAGCCACCCAAACAGAATGCAGAGCCGCAGTGGATGAGGCCAAATAGTCCCCTCCCCCTTATTATAACCTCCCAATAAATGTTTCCCCAATATGTAACAGTGCGTTTTTGGGGAGATACTGTAGGGCAGAAGGGCCGGGAACGGATTTCCGAGTAGAGGTGGCGGACCTCCCAAGCATCCTCACCTGCGAAGCGGCTACTGGAGCGAATTTGTTTTTTTCTGGTGGATGTTTGAAGGGGTCCTTGAAGGTAGAGCCCGGGGGAGGGGCTTTCCCGCCATGAACATCAGTGGTCTAGGTTATGCTGGAACGATGGGGCCCTGAACTGTTTTCCAACTCACGAAGTGTCGGCTTCCCATGCGTTAGAGTCTCAAGGCCCCCATCAGCCACAGGCAGCATTTGCATGTTGCAATAACTGCACAAGAGCAGGCTGATGCCCAGCGAAGTTGCACGTGAAGCAAGAAAAGCCTTTCCGGTCTGCAGACCCGAATCCTGAATGTACCTGACAATCTGAGACCCAGACTCAGCACGTAGAGCTTACCTGGGCCAGCGAAGGGGAAAAACATCCCCAAAAGCCACATGCTGCCTACGTACCTCCTCTTTTGGAGCCCTACTTGCAGCTTCCGACTTGCAAGTGAATGCCCAAACACAGGCGTCCTAGCAGGCAATTATCAGTGTGGGATGCCTTCCCTGGCAGGGTATCGTGGCAGCCTCTCTCAATCTCTGCCAAGCAGCCCCTGTGCTTCAGGCCCTCTGCGTTCTGTTCAGTCCTTGGTGCAAGGACTCTTTACAGAACGTCCTCTGGACACGAACTCCTGCACTTACATGGCTGACTCACCCGGCGCAGATCCGAGACGAAGGTTGCTTGCGTGTGTATTGCTCCCGGGCTGCTGCGAAGCTTTCAGAGTTCAATGCCAGGCTTTCAATTCCCAGCTGCAAGGTCTGTCTGTGTTCAACGAAAAAATGGGCCAAACGCCTTATGTGCAATGCTCAGCCACCCATCTCCATCGTGCTCAAGCAGACATCCCCTGGCAGAAGCTGAGGTTTGCTCGGCTCCTCGTCCATCCCCCGGAGAGCCAGGGCGCAGAGGGTTCGGGAGTTGGGTGTTTTCAATGTTTAGTTTGCAAGCCTTGAGGTGGATGAGGTTGCGTGGTGGGGCTCTACCTCCAACAAAAGAGAAGTGGGCTTTTTGCTCAGAGTTCAATGCTTTGAGGTTTAGGGGTAGTTGGCTAGGTGGCCGGAGGGCTCAGAGTTTTGGTGTTAAGGGCTTTGGCTTAGGCTAAGAATCTTATCCATGGATGATAAGTATTCCTATGTGGGGTTGTAGGGGGCCCTTGCCCCTACCCCCACATCCTGACCTTGAGCAACATCAGGTGTTGAGCCTTCACTAAGGGAAACCCAAGAAATGCCAGGAATTACCCCGAAGGCTGCTTGGCTGCTCTCCATGCAGAAGGGGAGCTTTTGCCATCAGCTTTTGCAGGTCCCAAATCTGACTGAAATCCAAGCTACTCAAGACTTAGCTGGGCAACACGGTTTGACCAACAAGCTTAGAAACCTTCGCAGAAGCAAAGATCTCTGCCAGAGAGAGAATGTCCCAATGGCTTGCGACTAGGGTTCTGTGATTCCTGGATTATTGCTCGGGAAGCATGGCCTGCTAGCTGCCTTGGGCATCATCACGCACTGCATCATGTTTGCCGCAGGCCAGCCAGCTGGATGCATGCAAGGTTCTACAGCAGCTGTAGTGCCGAGCTACATACCCATATTTGGGCTCTGTGGCTGCGCGAGGAATGCAGCTACTTCTTACGACTGTGGAAAACCTGTCTAGACGACCAGCTTGGACCACTTGGATTGAAAACGGATTGGCCCTAGACATGTCTACATCTTAGTATTGCAATTATTGCATGGGTGACAATCAAATACGCGCAGGCGCCATAATTACGGCACCTGTCATAAGCATGACAACCATCATCGACAAACGAACAATACTCGTAGGACTCATAGCATTCTTCTGAGGAAGCGACTCTAACAACTAGCAACACTACGGAATGGATTGTCAGGAGGCCAAAGGAAGCTGGAGCGGATCTTCCGCACTGTCCGTTCGCGGAGCCTGCACGCAATTTAAAGCATTGCATTTGCCCTTTGACCAAACACATGTTGGCGTGAACAAGAGGAAAACAACAAAACTCAAAGCCTCATAGAGGGAGGGTCCAACAGGGGGCCACGATTTCCAGCCATCCTCATTGCATGATCCTCATTGAACGGCGAATCATTCCCCACCTTGGTCTGACCTGGAGGTCACCATACCTGCGCAGCATCGCCAGGTGGCTGTAGGGTGAAGGCTTCTCGTTCTCAGAAACATATGGTCTAGGCAGCAGCTGCAACTGCAAGTCAGACTCTGGCTCAAGGAACATGGCTTTGATCAGCTGCCGCGACAAAATCCTTGATTATCCGGCACAGCGCTGCGCCGGAGGCCTTCTTAGCCGCGAGCATCCTTCGGAACTGGCCGTCCTGGAGCACAAAGCTGAAACTGCTTTGTTGCAGGCATGCTCTGAAGCAGCTGCGCAGTCTGCAACGCGGCAAATAAAGAGCAACCACAACTTCAAGAGATAAGCTGATTGTAATGCCAGTGCTGTCGTACATGTATCTAGTTTTCTTGGAGAAGTCTTGCTCCACACCCTCGGAAGGATGGGCTGAAACCAGATCCCTCGATCCCATGACGACAGTGGCATTCCCTGTCCTGTAGTTGCTGAAGCTCCTTCGGCGTTCCTTGCCTTGGACCATGGGGAAGAAAATGGAATCTGTTTTTTTTGTTGAAGCCCTTCGGACTTTTACGTCTGCACGGCAGTGCAAAGGGCTCCAGGAGGACCGCATGAATCTGGAATTTGGGGTTCAGGGTTTAAGGATATTATCCCCAATTGTGGATAATCAAATTGAGAAGCAAAGGAAATTGAAACGGAAACTGGGTCAGTTGGAACCATGTTTGGAACTTCCTGAGGTGAGATGGAGACTACAAAGGCCACAGCCACTTGCCGAAAGAAAACACCCATATAACCCCGGTGTCCATTATGTTTTCCATGTCTTTTCCCATTTGATTCTCAATTACAGGGGTAATATCCCTATATACCCCTTTAAAGGGACCTAGGGTTTCCATTTCATTTTCCATTTTCTTTTCCATTTGATGGGCAATATCCCTATATACCCCAAGGGGGTAGCATCTCGAAGCCCTAACCCCCAAACCCTAAAATAGTAGTTTCCATTTGCATCTTCCCTATATTACCTTCAAAGACACTATACTCCCCACATATAACCTGTACATAACCTCCAAATTACCCCAATGTCACCTAAGGTCCCACAACTGGGGCATCCTGCTCTTCAACCTCACCTGCATCCAGCACCACCACTTGGTCAAATTCGAGCACAGTCTCCAGACCTGGGCTGCACCCCGAAGACACGCACATAGTAACGATGGTAGTGACAGTAGCAATAATACGATTAGTAATAGCTACAGTCATAGAAACTACTATAATCATCATAAATCATCATAATAATGAATACGAATAACCTCCCATCACTTGTCACAAGCCACGCAAGGGATCTTAAGTCACACGGGCTTCGCAAAGCTGAGCGAGCAAGCGGTGTGCTATCGCCACTAACGTCGAATCAGGGAATGCGTGACCTCAGCAGCCGAAGGTGGGCGACCGAAACAGCGTATCTACGTCAAGGCTCCACGGCCAAGACTCAAATACTCCAACCTCTGGAGGCGTGGATTCTGGGTTGCCATTTACACTCATCCAAGCAGACAAGTAAAGTTTATCAATGTCCTTCATGTCTCACATTAATCAAATCCTACCTCTGTCGAGGCTTCAGGTTGGCACTTGAAGCGCAGGCTCTCATAGCAACTCCACTCAGCAAGCTGTGACTTTGAGGTGGCACGTTGGATCGGCCGCTGGGACGAAGCAACACTGGCAGCCACGAATGCACAAGGACAAACAAGGCATCTGGGCAGAAAGAGAGAATAAAGATCCGGACTGGACCTTGCGGTGGCTAGGGCCTCTGCTTATCGTCTCTTGCACATTCTCCTGCAGCATTGGGCAGGCATGCTTGATTCCTACGAGGGCTAAACTTGTTCAAGTCGCTTCTGCACCAGCTCGGGAGCATTTAGAAAGTGAAAGCCATGGTTCCCTTCATAGTGTGTCCCATGACCCTTCTTCAGACAGACATGGCTTTGCTCAAATTCTGTGATGCCCGCCTATCAGATGACCCGCTCAAAGCAAGCTGAAACCAAGCTGCAGCACTTAGGCTTCCAAAACCGATCAGAACAGAGAACTACAGATGCCAGACTTGCACAAGATGTCAGAATCAGCAACTTAAGGCCTCCGACCCATGCAAAGCCCACGCAGCAAGTGGGGTCCTGCGTTCGCGGATCGATGGCGGAGGTTGCCTTTCAGGCATTGATCCGTCGGAGCGAAGGGGCTGCTCTAAGGAATCCGCTTGCCCACCCATGCTCAAAAAAACAATGAGGTGACAAAGCCTGTGATGAAAAAATGGCTCCTGGCCTCATCAAGCAGTAGTAGCGAGGGCTGCCTCAAAACCTGGGAGTTGACTTGTCTAACCTCCGTTGGATCCTAACCTTGCGAACCTCCTAACCTGTAACCTGTCGCAAGCGAGGGAAAGACAGCGAGCACAAAGGCTTGTTGGACCTGCTCATTGCATCGACAAGACTTTGATCTGCGACTCTAGGACTCTAGGAGTGGGGCCATGCGTGCCAAGCAAAACAGCTGGCGCTGTCCAAAGCTCAAGTTTGCGCCCTCGTCGCTGACCTGCTCAGGGCAGCGTTGCTGCTCAGTGCCCGAGCTTTGGAGTTTGCTCTGCAGTCGCGGGTCTCCGGCCCAGTGCCAGGCTATCAGCTTTAGAAGTTCTTGTTTCAATTTTGAGGGCAACTGTGGATAGCCATCTCTGAAACTACTAGTGCCAAATGCTTGCTGAGTACCAGCAGATGCAAAACCTTGGGCTGATTCCACTGTTCCTCAGGAGGCTTCATCTATCAAGAGATTGGCAGTTAGTTAGATTGCCTTTCCCGGGACAGAGACACGGATTGCCAAGTGTAAGCTGTGAGGCGAACTAATACCAACTGACCATCACAGCTAGAAACAGGCCGTGGCGGTGTCTTACTTGGGGCGTACACTTGCAAAATGCGCATGTCAGCAACAATCCTAATGAATACAGCAGATCGCCTGCATTCGTTTATCACTCTTTCCTGTTGATGCAAATGCTGCCTGGTAAGGTTGATAGTGAGCAAGGGATGTAATTGTCAGGGACCAAAGCTCTGCGTGACTGCCAGCACGTAAGTTATAAGAGTTCTGGCCTTTTTTATGACTCGTTTGGTGATATACTATTACTATTACTATTACTACTATTATTATTACTATTATTGCTATTATTACTATGGCAGCAATGCTGAAAGCAATTTCCCTCACCTGGTAGTCAAGGCCACCGACGAAAGAGCGCACTAGGCCGTCGAGGTGCGCGCAGCCTGAAGGTATGGAGCTGAGAATGGTGCAGATCTTGTAGAATTGTCCTTTCCTGAGCCTTGACTTTCTCTGTATGAATCGCATTCTAAATGCGCTTCAACATCAATCGGGCACAAGGACAGTCACATCCACATGTGAAGCGCCTGCAATCCCCTTAGCATAATAGCGGTCATCTGTCGGGACTATGCAAAACATGCCCTCAGTACGCGTGTCAGTACAAGTACAACAGACAGGCGCAACTGAACTCTAGCATACCAGTAATAACAGGGAGGTGTGTATATCATGAGAATGACTCTTGTGGAATGACTGACTGGTAGCGTGGCAGATCCGCGATTATGATGGAGCCACTGATTCTCAGAGCAGCTTAGGATGTACATACTCTCGCTCAGAACCTTAGAAGGTTCGGGGCGCTCCTACATGTACAGTAGATACCACATGCTCATCGCACACGATGCATGGGTCAAGAATGTCACAGGATCCTTTACAACTTTACGAGTCTTGAGAGCCCCAAATTGTCAAAATTCTTTCCCTAAAATCCTTACATAACTATACAGTACATGAATAACTCCAAAGGTCGATTGTGATTCCAAACGCTGAAGAGCCGAGGCAGGTGCGCAATGCCTCCCATATCCGGCCATCCTTGGCGACAATTGGGCTATAGTCTAAACTCCCTAGTATACCCGTTAATAATGCCATAATATTCCCCAATATGTAATCCCCTACAGCTCAACTGGGGGTTCTCAGGATAGGGGGCCTTGAAGACTGCAGGGATCTACTCTTATTGGGGATGCCAAAGGATAATTTCGAGTGAGCGGCTTTTTTCAGGGAACTTGATCAGGCCTGATGCCCTCATTGATGTCATGGCACTTGCTGCATCAATCAACAGGCCCTCGTTTTGGGGACTACCCGCTTCTCTGCTTTGCCCATGGCTTATAAGCTGTAGGGAAACTGAGCAAAGTCAAGATAACGCCGCAGGAAGCCCCAGGGAAAACCTGCATAAAATGTCAACACGCTACGCCAGTAAGCGTCTTGTGATCCAGTACGGCGCAAAGACTGAGGATCCTGGCCGTATAGTATTCCAATGGATCGAGATTGTGGCCTGGTCACAGGGAGCTTCAACGAAATCTGCCCTCGTGAGGCTTCCATGCTCAAGAATAGTTGAATTTTGCACAAGTGATGGATTGTCAGCAATAATTCCTTAGATATGGAATTGCCTTCCACACGAACCGCAGGAAACGGGGCAGGCAATTAGCGCAACTCCCCAATGGATGGTTTGGGAGGGGTCGCCAGGAGCACCGTAGCCTAAGAACCTGAGCATTCTTAGTCCTATGTGTGTGATTGTTGTGTAGACCTTGTTGTAAGGGACAATGTTATACTTGGTTGTATGTTTTCGTTTTCCGTGCAAACAATGACAATGCCGTCTTAAACAGGATCTTCATGTTGCTCATGTGCAAGAATCACTGTGCATCATAAACTGTCGTAGCAGTTCAGCTGACACCACTCCACCTCCTGCTGCCCTTCTCATACAGCATGCTTATGAGAACTCCATTCATCTCTGTCTGAGGCCGGCGCGCAGGCTGCCTGTGAATAGGATGGGGTCCTGGCCCCGGAGTACAACCGTGGTTCACTTGGGGGGTTCCCAGAACTTATGAGGATCCTGCCTGTGGGCATGTAATCATGGGCACACCTGCTCCTTTGAGAAATGCGAACCCTGTGCTCCTGTGGGACCAAACCCAGCGCTCCGCGCAGGGTCATGAGGCCTGAGATGGGGCAGCGTAGTCAGTAGCACAGGAACTAACGCGCAGGAAGCATACAAGGCGCAGGTAAGGTCCAAAAAAATGATCAAATGGGTTGCCTGAGGCAAAGCCTGAAGATACCCCAAACCCTTTGACCCACCAGCACTCGTAAAAGGAACTGCCCTTGCAGCTTCTCCTTCGACAGCTGTTACATTCTGCTCCCAAGTGGCTCCATTCAAGGCCAGCTGTTTGAGGAACCTGTCCCTACAAAAGACCGCTGGGGATTGTACCACTAGCATGGCAGTTGCATTCCTCGCAATTACCATCTCTTCAGCGTTCACTCAGACTTGCATGCTCACTGGGAGCAAACATCGTCTTCGCTGCTGAGATCGCAGGAGTACGTGCATGTGAAGAATCTGCCTCCTATGACATATGTGCACGCGCGAGCCGAAGTGCGCCGCCTTCCTGTGTAGGATTGCTTAGGTAGGTTCAAAGTATCCAGGAGTTCCACACGTGAGGCTGGGGCCAAGCTTCTGCGTGTCCACACTGTTGATGAGCACCTCAGCTGCAGTCAGGCTAGGGATGAGGAAGCTGTTGCATCCTGTTTGAAAAATCTGCGACAAGATTTTGCCAGGCTTGATTTGCAGCAGCAAGGGGCAACTACGACTCACTGAGAAATCCCTTCTGAAAAAGACAACTATACAGAGATCATCATTCGACCCTGCCGACATCCGACATGTGATTTGTTGAAGATGTTCGCAATGGCAACACAGAACTGGAGCGCACACAAGGCACAAATCCCACAACCGAACCATTTACTGCAGTTTATCTGTCCAAGCCAGCCTCACTCTGTACTCAGAGCAATCCTCTGAGGCCATCACCCGCCCAGCTCTGGGCTCTAAAATGCGTAGAAGAACCTGACACACATGGCTGGACCCAGCAATGCACGCAGCTGCCCGTGCAATCGTGAAGGCGTCCAAAAACATACAGCCATGCAATAATTTCAGCAGCGCATGCGTTACGTGCAAGACCGGGTTCCAGGCTAGGAGTAGGCTCGACCTGGGATCGAACATGCGGGCAGCTTAGCCCATGAATTATATTCATTGGGCTACACAGTTCAAGCAGATATAGCATCACTTGTCAGATACATGTGCAACACACTGCCTGGAAGCTGCAGGATCATGTGCTATGGCAGCTATGTCCTATGGTAGGTTATTGCTTACAAAGGATCTTTTCTCCTGAGCCTCCGGCTTGCCACATCCAGTTGTACCAACAATGCCGACTTTGGTCTTCGGCCTCAGCTTGGAAATCCTGTCTCGTGTTTGCAAGAAAGCATCCGCTGAAATCATAAGGAATACAACCAGGCACGTCGCCAGAGTCCGTCAACTAGGATTGAAACCTTTGCTCTTCCAAAATGTTGCCCAAACCCGCCTACCTTACCTTTGGTTAGCTAGGAATGAAGGAATGCATCCTTCTAGTGGTCCCTATATAACCCATCAAACTATGGTAGCTTCTATGTTTTTTCCATTCCTTCATTCGCAGCTAGTCAAAGGCAAACAACAACCACTGCTCTTTCTGGCCCTTTAGATTCTGGGGCCTGGACTGGAAAACAAGGTTGATCCCCTTCAGCACATCTCGCGGTATGTCCGCGTAGCCGGCCTTCACCTCGAGCTTTTCCCAGATACTTCCCAATTATGTACAGAGATTAGTGCCCAGTGTAGGTATTGCCTATAGAATGGAAAATCAGTTGGAAAAGAACATGGAAAACGACATGGCTAGCGGGTTAATCTTCGGGGTAAAAAAGTGACTATCCAGCAACAGTGGCCTACAGTTTAGTACTAATTCCTCTCAGATGAGCAGGTACAGCACCATCAACCAGAAAACTGTAGGTAGTTGCAAGCCGCACGATGGCCGATCTCAAACTTGCAAATTCTGACATGCCTATCTACCAACATCATGGCTCCCCAGTACTTGAGGGACTGCTCTACTCTCCCTACAATCCTTGCAACATATCCCTAAGGTCTCTAAAAGGTACTAGAAGACAGGTTATCAAAGTTCAAAGGAAAATCAGACTAGGGCAGTAACAGTAAGATCCCGCTATCTTGTGCATGGACAAAGCCAGCTCTCAAAGGCTGGTCCCTGCTGGCAATGCCGCGGTCCCTCAAAGAAAGTGCCAGGATAAAGGAAGACACCGAGTACCCAATATAAATTTCAGCCTCCCTCCACTCCACCGCACCCCAAAGTATTTTATTTGCCACCTTTCGATGTCCAAATCTTGTTGCGAACTAGGACGAAGGCTAATGAGAAAGGTTCTAACGCTTACAGAAGAGCGAGGCAGCAATTTGGTTTCGATGCGGTTGTCTAGGCCGTGTGCATTCTCCAGCTCCACCTTCGCACCGTCTGCAACCCAGCCACTGCGCCTAAGCTCCGAATGATAAGATGATGCCGCCTCTAGTCTATGAGGATTTACCCTGTCCGCATGTATGTTCATACTGGTGTGGTGTCGGTCTTCTGGTACGATTGACCCAAGCTGCGAATGTGTAACGCGCAGGTTCAATGCCATCAACCCCAGAACGAACAGAAACTCAGAGCCACGGCTATGCAGAATTGAACAGGCTCCTGAGCCTCAAATCTGCCCGGGACATTTCCTATCTCCCTTCCAAGGTCTAAGGTGGTAGGCAGCCGGACACATCCAAGACGATCTCTGTGCTAGCAGCGCCTGGCGTCAAGCGCAGATCGTGATGAGCAATTTGCACGGTCTCAAATATCTTCGCCTTGGGTCGGGCTTATGGCAAGGTGCTGCTGTAAGATGATTACATGTAACAGCTTTTGGGATGTCAAGGGCTCAAGTTTCCCCAGATGTCCATGAACCAGGAAGCTAAAGGGAAATGCAATTCCAAACCCACCAAACCTTCTGCAGCTCTATCGCCCTACTGGCAGCTTTGCCGCCGGCAATCCGGGCCTTCGCCGCAGAGCTCACGCCTGAAAACAAACAGCTAAAATCCATACAGCCATAACCTTTCTGGCCTGTGCAAAATCAGGGGTGCTCGCTGTGGGAAGGAACATTTTGGGAATGCTTCGGAATCCTGATTTGCGTGGTATTGAGGCATGCTTCGCTCCGCCGAGCTTCCACTCTCCTCTTTAAACCTGGGCCTCCGCACGAAAACCTGCGCGCCCCGTCACGCAGTGGTGGTTAGCAGCGAAAGAGGGAATATAATGCTTGTAATGAGCATTATAAGCCCCATACATTCCCTAAATGATTCCTACATAATATATATATTCCTTATTATTCCCTTACTCCCTAACCCGGTAAGGCTAGTGTTGTGTGAGCCTATGCGGGCTATAGCCTAACTCCTGAAAGGGGGTTTATAGGGGACCATATGGGGGTGCATTATAAGCATTATTAAGGGGGAAGGGGGATACTAGGAGTTCAGACTACAGCTCATGTAGTACACGGCCCACAGAGACACAAAAGAACATCTGCTTTTAAGGCCTTACCATCGTTACCATTGCTTCAAATGCTGATGTTGCAGCACTGCACAAGGATCCCGCCCTGGTGAAAACTCACACCTCCTTAGCCTCCTCTCTGGAAATTTAGGCAGTTCAATCAGGCGTCAATCAACTACGCCGAAAATGCATGTTGTCGTGCAATTCGAAGTTGTGCAAGCTTATTGGTACTGATCCCTGGCTTTGCTACCCTAGGCGAGTGACTGCAACGACTGGCGAAAGTCTTCTTGACTGTGCCGTGACATGTGTGATCTTTGAGGGTGCTTATCAGAATGCTTGCGCAACATCATGAAGAATGGGAAGCTTGATCCCAGAGCTGGTGCAAATTACTACTTTCATAAGTGAAGCCCTCTCAGAATGAAATGTGGACGCGCCGAAATCCCCCGAATCCACTGAGGTGCAAAGCTGCTAGCGTAGTTTCTGCAGGAAATTATGGTAATTAGGTGTGCGCTCCAGAATCAAACCCCTACAGCATCGCTGTCAAGCATCGAACCCGAAGCATTTCCCTGCCAAGGTGTTCCAAGCTCCTGGCGCCATCTGCTCTGCATCTCCCACAACATCGCTGACCCCGATCAGCCGGTGCCTTGGTGAAGCTTCAATACCTATGAGGCCTTTATCATGCCAAAAACATGGAACATACTCCCCCTTCTCTTGCAGCTGATCGCGGTGACTGCGCACCAGCTCGCACACATTTTTGCCTCTCATGACCCTCTCCTGAGGCTACGCAAACTTCTCAGCTCCCTGCCAGGCATGCGCCTCTCTTAGCCGCGCGTTGGTCAAGCAAAGGTCGTGGAGCTGGCTGCCCTGGGATGTTGCCCACACATGGTATGAGGCGGGGAGACTTCAACAGGTCATGGAAAGCTAGAGTTGCTAGTCATTCCACAACACGCCATGCTGGAATTCGTGTTTACCCAGGGCAGTCGACATCATGCAAAACATGTCTTGAAGCGCTGCCTCCTTTTCGAAGGCCGCAGCAGGCAGCAATGCCTCATGTCACAGGACGGGTCAGAAACAACTTCTCAAGCTGTCTAGGGAAATTTCTCTGGATCTCACTATTTGCCTGCCCCACATTCTAAAGCAAGCTGCAGCTTCAGGATCTTTCGGACGATCCCAAATCATCGAACAAGCAGAAATGGTATGTGCAGACCCCCAAGGTTATCCTGATGCAAGAGCCTTGTTGTCTGAAGAAGACTGAAGCAGCAGCTTGCCACCTGCAATGCTCTGCAGCAAAGTTACGATGCCCTCCTGCTTAGAGAGTCAAGCTGTTCAGTGGGAGATCCTGTTTCCTGTAACATCAACAACTTAGTGGCTAGCTCCATGGGTGGGGTAGGGGAAAGAAACATGGTACCACCTACAACTGGCCCTAGGATGCCCTAGGTCCTTCGCGCCACCCTAGGAATTCGCGCTAGGGCCGTCCTGGTGACTTGCAATGAGTCTGGCTGGAGAATGCAGTAACATTGAAAACGCCTCTACACTTCACGTTTAGAAGTTTGAAAAATTTGTGAGCTCAAGCTCTTGAAGCACAAGCTGCCACGTTCATGACTGGCTTTTCCGCGGCTTACTGACATGCTTCAAAATGGAAAGAACCCCAGCACGACGAAGTCCGCAATCCATGTTTTCTCGAAAGAGACCGTGCTCACCGCAGCGTGTTCTTTTGCTTCAAGATCGTGAGCTGGCGATGTCATCCTTGCTAAGAAGCTCTCGGCTTCAGTGCTTCGAGAAAGCCCCTCTTCCTTGCCATCAGATTTCCCGCCATTGCAAGCCCTTTGAGAAAAGTAAGTTCGGTCCTTGAATTTGCCGATGCAGAAGCCACTTTGGGTCAAAATATCATGAAGTCCCCACCTACGTGCCTCTGAAACCTCCTGATGTACTAGAATATGCTATAACATGTACAATAATGTACCAGTCAAGGAAGTGTGCCAAAAGGCTCCCGAGAAACGACCTGGAAAGTCATGCCTGGCCCAATCCTTAGCATCGATAGGCTGAGCTGCTAGCTTTTTCTTCTAAAGCCATTGTTCTGGAACCAATCACATCCACGCGTCTAGAAAACTGGAAACCAAAGCCACTCCACCATCTGGGCACGCAAGCCAGTCCGCAACTGCAAGCCCTTCTGGGACAAAGCTGTGGTTGAAGGCAAGACGTCGCGACAGCACACTCCACGAAGAAGCAAGGGAAGCTGTGGAGCAGCAGGAACTGGAGGGCGGAAGCTGCAGGCGCGCGTCGTAGTTCCAACCCTGTTGCGTCGCTCCACTGCTGAACGGCTGCTTGGGCTGCCCGAATTCTTCCGGGTCGTCTAGCTGCGGGAAGAGGTCGGACAGGAACCGCTCCACCTTGTCCTTACCTGCATCTTTGCAGTCTCTGCGGGGAGCCCAAGTTTTGGGCTAGTCTGGAGAAAACGCGCGTTGCTTCCCGCCGAGCATTCTTATCAGGCATGCCGGGAACTCGCGCATCAGGTTGGCGAGACTTTGCGCCTGCCAGCATCCTCCTATCCCTACCTGTAGCACCCATTGTAATTCTACCTCCGGAACATCGGGATGCAATTGCTGATGTTTTTGTCCTTCCACGTGCCATAGCTGCAAACCAAAATCTTGCAGATTGAAGGGATCAATCGCCAATCAACCTTGTTCAAGACTATGGGTTCCCAAAGGCAAAACAGAAACCTGGTCAACCTGATCCATGACTGGAAATCAAGAATCATGCAAAATCTGTGCACAGTCGACCACGAAAACCGCTGGAAAACCTTGGCCAAAACCTTATTCTAACTGTACTATACTGTACCATCATATACTAGAACTAAACCATACTATACCATACTATAATAATATAATATACTACAGGAAATCCTGACCGAAAGATGTTCCAGCTTTCAGGGGGCCTGCCTCGGAAAACCTGCACGCTCTCCCCATGGCGTGCCCACTTCAAGACACCCAAGGCCTGGGCATCAGAGTCTTGGTGGAGTTCAAACATCTTTGAGTGGGCATGGATCTTTGCAGCAATTAAGATTAAGTTGTTTAAGCCTCAAATCCCAGCCCTGCTTGCTCTTGCTGGCTTTGGTTCAGGAAACTGCAAGTGACGCGGAGTCACACGTACAAGCAGACAGCAAATAGAACACTTGCTCAAAGAGCTTCCGCACACTCAGGCCGCAGCACTCCGAGCAACTCGCACCGTGAAGCTGCGGTACCTAGGCCAGACAGGTTGGCAAATGCACCAGGCATGTCTTCAGGTCTTTGCAGGGCAGAGTTCAACAGTGACAAGTGCCTGGAGCTGCTGTTGTGCACTTAGGCTCAGACGCTGCATCTGTGTTGCCTTGGTCTTGTTTCCCGTCTAAAATGCAGGGCCATGCGCTGTGGCGCCGCAGTGTGGGATTTCTCAATAAGAGCACAAAACGACGGGTCATCTCAAACCTTGCAGCAATATATGCAACAACCGCGTGGCACTTTCCTCTTGGCCCAGCTTTCAATCGCGGACGAAGCTGCACATGAAACCTTGAGAACCCTTGGCAACTTGGGTGTTGCTCGTCCTTGAAACAGACTCTATTTTTTCGCGGTAAGTAAGTAACGCAAAAACCGCATGTCAGAAAGCTTGCGAGCTTAGTGAGCTTTGGCTTTGTCGGGGTCGACTTCTGAAACCTGCTTCAAACCTCCAGATTGCCAACTCAGCTCCCGCGCTCGTCAAGCAGCTCTCCTGCGGCACCTTGGCCAAGGCTGGAGCTTAGTGTTATAGGGTTATATAGGGTTATATAGGGTTATATAGGTGTTATACGGGGGTTATATGGGGAAAATGGAAAAGAACATGGAAACTACTATAGTATACTATAATATATTAGATCTAGCTGAAGCTAGCTGCTCTCGTGCATAACATGATGACATGCAAGCAGTTAGCATGCTGCAACCAACAATTTCGTGAGCAAAGCGACGGTGAGCCTTTTGTCACGCCTTTGTTTGCGTTGGCTGTACAGGAGCACTGATGCGGAGCAGGGGGTCTCTGTGCGATTGCTTTTGCAGCGATGGCAGGTGTTGGCACTGCAGCCTCAAAATTAGGCGTCAGCAATTATATAGGCAGCGTGTGCTGAACAGTCTCTGCAGAATGCTCTAGTTCCAATGTGTCTCAGAGGCCGTGCTTAATTGAGAAGCTGCGTGCTCTTACACCGCAGGTCAAAACTTGGCTTGGGCACTCGTCAACGCTTCGGCCATACGGTGCGCTCTTGCCTGTTCAGTTCCCCCTGTTTGGCTGTCTGCTCTTGGGGCGCGAAGTGGCTTGCACATTCTCCTCTGCCAGTAGACGATCAGCATATGCGGTCTTGAGTGATGGGATGCAGAAGGGAGAAGCTGTGGGCAGTGGATGGGCTTGACCACAGATCACGGAACAGAAAAAATGTGGCAGAAGATGTCCAAACCGAGCAAACTTTCAACCTATGCTAAACAAAACAACTCAGCTCAGAGTCAGGGCTCACCTTGGAATCAGTCCGTAAGGTAGCCTTCAGTATCAGGCAGAGTGCATTGCTCCTCACGGGTACTTCGGAGTTTCATGCCTCCTCGTCGGATGGTCTTCGGCTTCTCACCATGGCTCAGGATGCATGGCGGGGGATTGTAAACCGCCACCGGCAAATCTGGGCTGAAGCGCAGCTTCAGCACCGTCGCCGGCTCAAGCCGCCTTTCCATGCCTGTCAGCCTTGCAGGTTGACCATCAACCAGAATCTCATCGCTCGCAATGCGGAGCTGTTCTGCCGGTACCTCAGCAGTCTCAGGGGTACACTGACTGCACCCCAACCGTGAAGCAACATGAATCCACTTAAGGCGAAAGCCTTTTAGTTTAGCCCTGTGACAGCTTCCCCACTTGCCAGGCAAATGCGATGATCATAAGTCACCTGCAAAGAGGCAGTGTCTGTCTGCAAGACCACTGTAGCATGGACCCTGTGGATCTCTGGCGCAGCGATAACCGTCAACATCGAGCGGCCATCGGCCGCAAGGATTCTAGACCCTTTCCACAAGTCTTGGCCGCGACGCAAGTCTCCATTCTCTGCTTGGAAAACAGAATCAAAAAGGAAACAGCAAGGACTAGCAGTATGGACTGAGATCATGGAGCCACTCGCTGCTGAAGAGGCCGGGACCTTGACCCATTCTACCTCTGAGCCAACCTCGCTTGCCGCCGAAAGGCTGCTTGCTTGCAGCTGCTTTAGGAGAGTCTCTAGGCGAGAATTGATACTCTGCTGCTGTGACCCTATGTCCACGGCCAAGGCTCGCATGTCATCGCCCGGGGCAGGGCACGCCCGCCTCATTGCAATTCTCTGCTTCGCGCATGCCAGGAGCTGCTGCAGCAGGCCAATGCCATGTAGCAGGATGGAGCTCCCTTCTCTGCTCGACAACGGATCTGCCTCATCGAGCACGAAGGGATAGATCGCAGGGAAGAAAAGCCTTTCTTGGGCTGCCAGACAAGATTTCCTTACTTTGAGCTCTATCTCCGTAAATGCAACCACGTGCTCCATGGCATCCAGGGCACAGCTGCTGAGGCTGACATTTCGCTCCCATGGGTTTTGACGACGGTTCTCGAGGCGGGGGTGGGGCACCCCAAAGAAGCTCATGTTCATGTTCAAGCTTGGAATGAGATTATCCTTCATGTTCCTGAGCAAAAAAAAACAGAGCGAAAGCTGAAGAGGTCGTGCCGGTGACTCCCTCCAGTCTCTCCATGAAGATCACATGGTTCTGCAGGGTGTCCAGGAGAAGCTGGATTGACACTTTCATTTCATGTCCGTCCATCTGACGCCCCCAGTTTCTGCAGAAGTGGCAGTCATCAGGCGTGGGTGGAAACTTCACTGAGGGTGTGAGCTTCTTGCCTGCACATTCCTTGAGCACTTCGCGTCCCACATGCATGCATTTTTCAGCATCTGAGCGGCTGCAGTAGAATAGGTCCGACTGTTGGCATGCGGGCAAGGCAAAGGTCGCCTCGACCCATTGCGCAAGAAGCACAAGCCCCAGGTGGGCAAGGGATCTGCTGATCAGTACATGCAGCAACCTGGCTCATCCAGAGCAAAAGCTTGTCCTCAAAGCCATCCAAACTGGCCTTTCGCGACAGCATGGCGGTTCAGGCACGTACTTGCACTTTGCGGACAAGCTGCGGCAGAGCATGTGGTGTGAACAAATTGAAGATACTTCACTAGGCTTCCGCTTAACTAGGTGCGCCCAGCTGAAGCGCAAGGACATTTTTTCTTAATCTGACGTTAAGGTTTTCGAACCATCCCAGAACCGATGGTGCAACACCACGTTCTTGATCAACCTGGTCCTTCGGATCTGACTACTGCGAGTAGACTGACACGAGGCATGCTTAGACACTCCCAAGAGAGTAATGCTACTTGAGAAGTCAGGGACTGGGTGTACAGCACTTTAAGGCCGGCTTGGAAGGTGCGCAGTTTCATGTCTAGGGTTTTGCTGCTCTAGGCTTCTGCCTCTTCATTAGCAATACTGCGGCACAGAGACGAACCCTCCTCCGTCAGATGTCCAATGCGCTAGCTCTGAAGGCTCCCACAAATGCAAGAATCAATAATAAAAATAATAGTAGTAATGATATTAATGATAATAATGATGGTGTTAAAAGTATCAAGAATAGTAGTAATAGTAATAGTAATGGTAATATCATACTAACAGTGATAGTAATACTAGTAAGTCCTCCATAGTGCCGGGCCCCAGGCATCCACATATTCATGGATCCGCGCCTGGCATAGCGAATGGTGTCGAATGAGCCATTCAAAACATGCAGGTCTTACAGCACAATGAAAACCAACAAGCCCTTCATCTCTCAATGTCTCTGTCGTTTACGGCGTGCAAGCCACTCTTCCGATGCCCTTCGAGAATTACACGCAACTGCGCTTCCAGGAGAAAAGTGAAGACAAACCACAAAGCCTTGCAGGATGTCATGCGTCGCTACACTGTACTTACCGCTGCGAATTATGGTACATAAATAAGTATAGGAGGGACGGGCGCAACAACCGAGAGAAAGGGAGCCGCATGGAGCCGCGGAAGGCAAAGTAGCACAAAGACTACAACCGCAACTCTCGGACACTATGAGGAAGGCCTTTGAGCAAGATAAAATGAGTACTTCACCGCAAGGACAAACTGTCCCACCTGTAAAGAAAGAGCGAGGGAGCCAGGCAGCATACTCAAGTATCTCTCCACGCCGGCGCGGAAATCAAACAATCCCAACCACATGCAGCACCTGTTGCTCTGCAGTCTACTTGTAAGCGCTTCCAGGGTCTCCCAAAAATGTGACGGCGAGACCAGAGCAATTACCTCGAAGAGCGAGCCAATAGCACCTGAAACTGAAACGTGCACAATTATCTGTGCATGAGCCCGAAACCCTACACCCTACACCCTAAACCCTAAACCCTAGCAGATGGAAGGCTCAGGTGCTGAATGCTGGAATCCGGAATCCCTGTGTGCAACTCACCTTGGTGCAGAACAGCTAATGGTGCTTCCAAGCTGCTGTCAATGTTGCTCTCGATCAAGTTCTGCATCATCAGCAAGTTCGTAATGCCTAAGAGCTGGCATTTGGTGCATTGTGATGTCCAGATCGCTTTCCTTTCGTCACTGGCATTGGTATTCACTCCCTTTTTGGTCTCTCTCTTGCCCTATTCTCCAGTTACGAAAAAACTGTCTGAACGTATTGCGAATTCCCATATGAAAGGTCATCTCCCGCAGAAGTTTAGCTGGCTTCTGAGCCTCCTGCGAGGCAGATAATCCGCGTAACATGGTGGAATTAAGCTTTGGGGACTTCTGTGGCTTGGATCTACAACTAAGGCATTGCAGAGAGGGTTCCGCCAACTCTACACAAGCAACCCGAGCAACGAGCAACAAAACAAGTGCCAAGGAACAAACACCGAGTGGCGCGTTAGGGGATGGGAATAGGAGCAATTACCTCATTGCTGCGATGTATCCTGGATACTGCATGGAGGGAAATCAAGACAAGCGCCTGCAAGCCCAAGTTGACCCTGCGCATGCTTTGGATGCTAGACTGAGATTCAGGCACACACCCAGGGTGCCTGCGCCCACCTTGTCTGGGTACAGCAGGCCAGCCTCAGTTGAACAAAGCTTTTAGCGGCTCGCAGTGTGAGAGGTGGCTTGCATGGCGCGCCAACCGCTTCAGATTGAGAATCCATCAATGCCATTATTTCAACTGGCAAGGCCTGCAAGCACGAATGGCGCTGACCCGAACCCAAGAAAATCCAAACATGTAAACTTTGTCTCCTCGCCATGCCTGAGTGTACCCTGTTGAATGTTACAGGCCACATCCACGCCAGAGCCAGTCACGACAGCTCGAGTTCCACTTAGAGCTCACAAGGCCTCCAGAGCCTGCGGACCAACATCAAGCCAAAACTAATTAAGTGGTTTCCCAAAGGCCCTGTACTGAGGACTGCTGCCACGTAGGTGGTGCTGGTCAAGAATCCCCACCTGGGTAAGGATTCCGGCAGAGAGTAGGAAACCGCGTTGTAGATGATGGCAAGCTACCCGGAGACGGTGTGGGTGTGAGTGCAGCTGCAAGAACAAGGATTGCAAGAACTTGGTGGTGAATCCTGGCCACATTGAATCATGTCACGATTGGGGCCATCATGCACAGCTCGACGACGAACAAGAAGTCCACGTTTGCTAGCTTGTTCAAATTGCTGCTTAGCGGAGCAAGCACTGGGTAGGAGCATCAGGGTGGGTAGCATGCCTCGTGATTTGCAACAAGCGGAGGACTGAGGGGCCTCATGGGGTCTGTTGCTTAGCGGAGACTGTATGCGACCATGACTTCTGTCAGTAAGTCTACCTATCCAACGTGTCCAGGAATGCACCGCCTGTGCGCGTCAATTAACGAGACAGGTGGCTGCTTGCCTCTCAAGCCTCAAGCTTGCCTTCGTGCCGCCAGGCTTTTGGGCAAAGGGATGATCCAACTTTTCTATTGCTATTTCTACCACTCTTACTGTTACCATTACTATTACTATGAAGATGAATACTACTGTTCCCATTACTATTACGATTATCTGAAAATCTGCACTCATCAGGCCCTCTCCGCTGGGGAAATGGCAAGTACTGCACGCGGTTTCCCAACCAGCGGCGCAGCACATTGTTCGTCATCATGCACACCTGTGCCCAGACCCCTGGACAAATCTAGAAAGTGGATCCCCCTTAAGGATTCCTAAAAACTGTCCAACAGTAATAGTATAAGGCACGATCTTGGGGTCTACTTTCTAGATCCTCCTACGAGTAGGGCCCTGGGTTGTGAAAAGAATGACGGGCTGAGATGGGCTGAAGGTTGCACAACTGGTGCCGCCTGCCACGGCCAGCTTCTTGAGATCACCGAGCAAGAGTGCCCATTAGGCGGCAATCAGGAAATAAAAACGTCGCAGCTAGAAGCCCGCTGGCGCTACGGCATGAAGTCTCTACCATGCTGCCGACATGTGGCATCACGGCCGGAAGACCGAGCCTTCAGTGTCTTGTCCATCTGCATGCACCTATGCAAAGGCTGAAATGCAGCTGCAACACATCCATAGAATTGGCCCGAGCCGACTTTCTTGCGGGCCCTCGACACTGTGCATCATCCAGATCAACAGGGGCTCTTGGAATGTGTTGGTCTTCGTGCTCTTCCCCTTGTCGCGATGCCCCAACCGAGTGCAAAGTACCCTCAGCGCAGACTTCTGACAGAATGAGAACCATGGTGAACACAAAAGGGTGAGAAGTAAGGCCTTCGTGAAATCAGTAAGAGCTGACGCTAGCAATTCTGATCCTGGACACACTCTCCGATGGGCTGGCTTATCTGCGCGACTCTTTTTCTGGCTCGGACATCCCATTGCCGGCTCATTACTCACAGTGTTTTCACCCTGGGACCCTTGCATCTCCTCTGATAGCCGCTGCTCGTCACCGTAGGCACGGATGGCTGCCTTTGATGCTCAGCTGTGGAGATCTGTTTGGGAAAGATGGGTTCAAGACCGCTTCTGAATCGTGCCGTTTCTGGTGGATCCACTTCATCGTCATTCAGGTTTCGGGGCTTCACACACCGCATGTTGTCAGCTGGGGCCCTCGCGGTGCTCGACATCACATCTGTGAGCAGACCATTCATATCCTGAGTTGGTGGACAGATTTGGCATACTCTAACAACGGGGCAACACCATCTCCTGGCCATTTCAATGTTTGTTGTGTGTCACTAAGCCTTCGGTCCGCTAGTTAGGTTGCTTCTAAAGTCTTGGGCCGCTGCGACCATCTGGCTTGGATGATATACTGGCATACATCGTAAGGTTTCAACAATGGTTCCTCATTGCCAGGGACTGGAACGAAAGCTTCTCGCGAAATTACATATTTCTGTGCATCTGTTTCTTTAGGACATATACCTGCGCTTGTGCGGTGCTCTGAGGCATTAAGCAGCTCCTGTATAATTCCCCCACATCCCGCGGCCAGTTCTCGCTAGCCCATGTAGGCCAGCTTTGGCGATAAAAGGTCCTCATATTGCCCCTTTCTGAGGGGTTGGAAGCCTGGGGTCTACCAGATTGAAGAATCTACCTTTCAACCCGGACATCTGATAACTGCTGGGGCCAATTCCGATTTGGTGCTCGCAAAGCAGTAGCGCATCGGCCTTCAGGCGACATCACGTGGTTTCAGAACTGCGGCTTCGCTTCAGAAAGGCGTTCCAGAAGCAGGCACAGTAGAGATATCTCACATTTCCTTTGGGGTCGCCCTTGTGCCTCCAAGACTATATCCAATCTGCTTTTGCAGAGAATCTCTCAGGCTTTGTTTGAAAAAAGGTTGACAAGCTGGCTGTGGCTGCATGAGGCACCCTGTGGATGAGGACCTTTCACACACTTGATTGACAAACCTCTTTTTGGCCACCTTGTTTTTCCAAAACTCTGTACCATAGCTGACAGCTTGTTGAGCTCATTTCAGTGCCCCAGACCTGCTGTCCTCAACCAACTACCTCTATATGACCTTGAAATGCCTTGACTGTATGTCCTGGATTGCAGCTTGAAATGTGAAATCGTGGAGCATAACGCATGCTCTAGGACCACAGAGGCCCCTGAGGCTCCGCACACCGAGGTGTTCCGGTACCGCGTGTAGATGGCAAAGATCACATAGTACAAAGGAACTGCCCTGCGAGATGTTCAATGTCTTCAAGTGGCATGCTTTTGTATATGTTCGCGGTACAGTAGCAGTTGCAACGTTACGTTGCTTACTCTTGTGCTGCTGAAGTAAATAGGGCCAGTGGTAAACATCCGCGGGCAACTGCCCTGGGTTGAGAATCAGGAAATTGCAGCTGTTACTACCGCTGCAATCAGAGAGCGCTGGAGCTCTGAAATCAACCAGTCCATGGCTACGGACTGAGATGTTAAGCCAGCTTCCTCCTTTAAGAGCACGCAGAATGCAAGGCTTATGGTCGACGCCATCTGAGCCCAGTGCATCACGGAAATAAGTATGGGCACCATGGTGTGAACCTTGGGAAGCTTAGTCGATTGCAAGCAGAGACCGCAAGGCATCCTCTGTAGACGAAGCAGGCAAAGAAGTCACTGAACTACTTCTACCAAAACTTGTGCCTGATGCTGTTGCACGTCTACTGAGAATCCCACATAGAGCAAAGGCGTGACGGTGGCAAGGATGGTGGTGACCGTCTGGAGGGTCTTCGCATAGATCGAGAGATCCACACTTGCCCTTTGCTGCTTTCAGGTGGGCACTGGCTCTCTGCAAACCTCACTAATCTTAAAGTGAACAGTTTGACGCAAAAAAGTACTGCTAACAACAGCACAGATCAACCCCGTGAGTGGACTCGAATTCGTCGCTGTCCAATGCGCCCTTCTATGACAAATGCCCATACAGCACCTCGCAGCTGCAACTAAGTCGTTCTGTTGGTCCCACAGCGTTAGAAGAAGTTTCAAGCTTCGCTTCGGGTCTCCATCGTACTGCTTTTTGAACAGAATTTTCTTACCATCAGAAGTGCGAGCGAAAGGTCATCGTTTCTAGACACTCTAGACTCCACATCTTCGCATCTAACTCCTACGCAAGCCTCGCAAACTTCTAAAAGTTTTAGCTGGTTGAAGTGGAGCCAAGGCGCAAGTCCCCCACTAGGCGGCTCATGATACGACCCACTGGCTGCTTGTCGAAGAAGCGGTCGATGGGAGCACGCAACAGCCTCAGCTTCCCGAGTTTAGGGTCACTCAGGGTTCTGGAGGTGTTTCGGGTGTGGGTTTACTGAAGGGCTGAGGTGTATACCTCGATAATTCACCTTATTGAGAGTCGGCGTTAGCGGTGCGAGTCTACTATGCATGTACACCAACCTGCAGCATGTGTGCACCACATGAACCGGAATGTAACACGTCATGTGCCGCGGTGGTGCAATCAGGAACACGAATCGGGAATCGGGCTTTTGGAAAGCCTATCTAATCCTTCATGTCTGTAGTTTTGCCAGTACTAGGAGTACTATCAATGAGATGCTGGTATCCACTCAGGCACTGCGTGGACAAACTGAAGCAATGGGCGGATCCATCTACACGATACGTCATTTTGAAGCTGCACTGCATGACATGAATGAAGCCTGGGCACGCTTCAACTGCTTAACCGCAACTATAAACAACAACAATTACAAAGTTGGTACCCGCTGACTCTACTCTATCTCAATCCACACGAAGCACGACAGCATCGCCTGGAACAGCATGCCCCGTACTTTGCAAAAACTCTTCGGATACTTTTTGCAAGCTTCACAAAGACCAAGCAACTTGTGGATAACTCGGTTGTGGATCGCAGCAGACAGGCGCATCGTGAAAGTCCTCACACATGAGGAAGTGTGATGAGGGAACACCAGCGACAACGCTGAAGCTTAAGCTTAGGAGCTGAGCAACAGCAACATCATGCAACAACAAATGCGGCGATCAGCGATGACAGAGATAGCAAACCTCTCAAACTTTGAGATGACAGCTTACGCAGGAATCTGAGGTGATAGCTGCCCCTCATTCCATCCGACGACGAAGAACACCAGCGAAACCACCAGCCAAAACCTGAAGCGCAACTGGCTTGCAGAGTCTGCAAGGTGCACCCTGATCGGTTGACATTGAAAACGCAAGCAAACGTAAGATAGATCATATCTTCTCTGTCTTTCAGGCAAATGCCTCTCTTGGCCTCAGGGAGAGATTCTGAAGACGTTCTAAGTTCTAATACTTATATATTTATAGACATCCCCATGCGCAAGGCTGGGTAGCCGTGGAACACTTTCGCTTCACGTCCATCCAAATCATTGGTTTCCTTGGAGATCCAAACGCCGGTAGAAGAAAAACGCCAAGGCTCTGACATGTAGGCCGTGAGATACGGACGAGAGCTGGCCTCAACAATGGAGCAGTCAACCAATCAGGCCAAAGGAAGGTTTCCAATTGCTGGGTTACTCGGTTCTTCTCATTTTACTTCGCAGTCCGTCTATGTCCGTCTCGTGCAAGCAAACATGGAGGTTGTAGTTTTGAGAATTCCTGCAGCTGGCAAAAAGACTTGGTGGCAAGCCGTTGGATTCAGGGCCAACTCATTCGACCAATGTGCGATGACCTGATGGGCTATGGCTGCGCCACTGAATACAGCAGCTTCAACACGCAAAGCAGCAGGCATGGCATCATTCCAACCCTGTTGCACTCCCACCTACGCAGGCTATTAATCCTTGAGCTGTCCAGTTTTTAAGGGTTCTCCATGAGGGGGCTCCTGACACAACTGAGGCAGTGGGCTAGGTCACAGAGGAGGAAGATATAGACCATGACCGCCATCAGGAGGCACGCCTTTGCGAGGCGTGGATGGGGAAATGCGGCATGATTCAATCAAGGCAGCTTCCAGGCCCAAGGCCTCACGCTGGGAGATGCGCATGCATGACAAATGTTAGGGTTTCCCAAAATAAGGGATACTTTTTGGGGGGTCCCAATAATAAGGATTGAAGTACTTTGGGTTCTATATTGGGGTCCCCCTATTTAGGGTCTAGGAATGTTCCTTTCCCCTGCTCATTATAAGAAAACAATTATTCAGGCAAGCTCCGTGCAAACTCTCTGTCCCTGCTGAGTGCCAAGCAGAGAATAGATGGCGGTATCGGCCAATTTGAGCGTAGTCTTTCACAAGCGCGATCTTGGAGCGTCAACTGCATGGAGGATTGTGCATGCAGTAGGGTATTGACACGGGATCCGTCACCGCCTGAAAACTGTTTGCTACTACGTGCCTGGTGCCTCACTGGACGGAAACACAAACCCTATCCGCTGCCTAGGACTCCAGATGAACTTCTTCTGGCCTTGAAAATTAATTCACTACTACAGTACCGCATGAATGTTCCCGTCCGCAAGATGCCGCTTGCAATAGAAAAATGGTGTGCTGTGAAGAGTGGGTTCCATTACTTTTGAGACCTAGAACTTTTGTTCAACCCCAGCGCGAGGAAGGTCGCCCCAAGGCTAGCACGGAGGGCCGCCCTTCGAACTCCTCTTCGCGCAGGGACTCTGCCCTAGGCCATGAGCAAGGCTCAGCTGGTGGGGACGTCGCTCTTTGTTTCCTGCTGTGCTATTCTCAGGTAGGATGCTTGTAATGGGCGTCTGCTGGCTTTGCTGTATGAAGGACCGACTGTTACAAGTCGAAAAACAGACCTCCAAAACTGTGGTCAACTTTCGTCTCGCCGAATATGTGAGGGAGCCGGGGATCCACAATTAGCCAAACCACAAAAGCAGACCGGCAGGCCAAGGCAAGAATCGTGAAGTCCACATACAATATCTGAGCTACAATAAGAGCAATGAGAATGCAATCGTACATGGCGGTCAGAGTAATGAATCGAAAAAAGCTAAGGATCATGAGGCACTAATATGTGCTGAACAAAGCCTGCTGAGCTGCCGACTGGTCTCGGTTCTTGATAGCCTTTCGCTTGACCCTGGGCCTCAGTCCACATTCAGAAATGCCTGCTGGGCTCTGACAGGGAGCCCTGCAAAGACTGCAGCCCCTAGAGCAGTTTGTGAAATAATCGATGACAAAGCAAACCCCCTTGCAGCTCCTGAATCTCTGGCCTCAGACTGCGTGGCCGAAACCGATGCTGATCGAAGTAGGAATATGTACACCAAACTCACAAGCACCTGGCGAAACGTCCTCGTCTGTAGCGAAGCACTCGCCCTCTTTGCTACTGAGCAACTTCTGGAAGGCCTTCCCAGCTTTCCAGATATGGCAAGGGGTTCCTTCAAAGGACGTGATTTTCAAGGATATGCCAAAAGCATAAGCCATCCTTTGGGAAGAGCCCTCCCACATGCTGGGAATGTTCGACACTGAGCAGTTCCGGCTCCAAACCAGCAAACCTACATGACACCATGACCGAAGCGCCGAAAAAGAAAAAGTCAGACTAAGAAAACTAATCAATAATGTTCATGGCGAGGAAGACACCATGCTGTTCTCCCTGTTGTTCCATCATATTTGGGATCCCATCTCTCACCTCGCCGATTGAAAATGCTGTCTACGCTTTGCTAGGACTCCGCACTCCGATGCTGCCGCCCTCGACTGCAGGTTTTAGCATTCTAGCAGCTGCTACAGAACGGCTTAGTAGTCGAGGCCCATTAAGAGATGACGTTAATCCTTTCCCCCTAATATAAACCCTCCCCCCCAACGCCTCTAATATCAAATATTCCCATTGTGGTATATTGTTTAATATTAGGGGGTCTAATATTGGGGGGAGAGGATTGATGATTCGATGGCAAACTCTGAAAGCTAGCTGCATGCGGCGGTGCCTCGCTGGCCATAACCTTGGCCCACAACACCAAGTAACAGGGGATGTATAGCACAGTATTTTATATTGTGCTATAGTACATTATACTATGCTGTACTATAGTATTTACTATACTTTATCAGTGTTGTAGTACAGTATATTACAGTCTAGCCTGCTATAGTATACCGTTTCTTGTAGGCTTCTATGGCTTGGCCGAGCTTGTTTTTCCGATGCCTCATATGGTTGCTGGATCATTAGTGAATCGCCTGAACGGATGCCTTGCTGTCAGTCGAGCATCCAGACGGGTCCTAGCAAACACCAACACCTCCCCCCATGCCTTTCCTTTTCGTAGCAAAAGCCGCTTAGTAAGTCTGTTGAGGCTGCCTCCACAATTGGTATCTTGAGACCCGAACTGTTTCTGGGTCTCCCTGGAGGACGACCTTCATGTAGGCATCAGGCTTGAGCTTCCAACGCCATCGGTTTGCGATTTTTCTGTGCTCACACGGCGCTTCGTTGATAAAGAAGCCCTGTTAAAATACGGCTGGATGGCAAACAGACCATGCGCAAATGCCGTAGCAGCATTCGGAATGATTGACCCTCAATTATCACCAGAAGCTTTCTTGGGACCAGCAAGTAGGCCATAGCCAGGATTGCAGTACCAGCTAGGCAGAGACTGCGGAAGGACAATGAGGCTAACACAAGCACTGTTCTCATATTTAACTTGCAAACACACACAAAGTAACACTTACGGTACAAGCCAGACAGAGCCATGAAAGTCCCGCCTTCCCTTCGGCCATCAGCACCTGCCACAGGCAATCAACACGCGAGAAGCTCCGCTTGACGGTCATTTGTTCGTTTATCTCTTTTCCATTTCATGCTCCATTATCCTAAGGTGCTTCCTTTGCAGGCTGCAGGTATCGCTTTCAATATCCAACCATTCTGTCCTCTATAGCATACGGATAGGAGTCCCGGAGAGCTTGTTAAGCCTAAAAAACTGTCACAAGTCTGCAATTCCTCTTGAGCAGCTTCAAGATGCCCACGTCTTCTTGTGTTGAACAAGATGTGACTCTGATGACTTGAAAGACTGTTACAAAGGCTCCGCAGGCACAATGAGTGATCTTCTCATGCGAACTCAACCCACACAAGGATACGCTTCGTAGCTGGGGTTCCCACATCTTGAACAACAGGATACATTCGCAACTTAGATGAATCAGCTTTGAAAGGGGACCCTGATCTGTCAAGCCCCAGCTCCGAATCCCCCAAGCCCTGGCTGCCGCACTGGATAGATGCAGCTCCCCAAGGCTCTGGCGACTCGGTGAAACTTGCTCAGGCGCTCTAGGTCAGGCTGCGTGGCCTTGGCTAAGGCTTGGGCTACAAGGCCCCCTGATGCCAGGCGCTGGTTGTTGGAACTTCTCCAAATACTTCAATGTATCGGTCCCTATCGGGAGCGCTCCATCTGAGGGAAGTTGCAGATAGCACAACGGGTAGGAGCAAGGCTGCATAACGACAGCAACTCTCATACACGAGTGGAACAGCTGATGATAATCATGATGCAAACAAATGTCTGAAAACACCATTCCCAAATGTGAACTGAAAATTCAGCACATGAGCTCGCACTTATATGCCGGGCATAGACTGCTTGTGATTCTCTGAGGCCATGACCACGACACAGGTCCGGCCTTCACCAGCTCATAAGATCTATCTGAAGGTTTGCCAGATTTACTTTCCTGCTCAGGGATTACTATCTTGAAAGGATTCCATGCTGCAATTGTGGGCATGCCACGCCCGCAACATGATAGCAACAGTGTGAGGGCAGCACGACACAAGAATTTGATAGCAAATGGCACACTTATGTGTGAAACATGTGTCTTGCTACAAGCGGGAGCTTGGGTCAGAAGAGCTTGTGTTATAGCCATGTTAGTTGGCGGAAAAGGACACATCGTCGTGAGCAGTCTCACCGTGCTGCTTTGTGTGCCTCTGCGTGAATGGCTTTCTTGTAGCTTCGCAGCGTGCATGATACAAAAGCTGATCTAGGGAGCATGATTTCTGTTCATGAGCCAACATCAGGTTTCCTGAGGTGCACCATTCAGTGGTTCTCAACCCATACAGAAAAAGTTGTCATGACATGAAGGAAGTAATGGCTGACGTCACGCTCTGTGCGAATCCGGGGTAAGGCTGACCATACATGCAACTGACGTAGCGTGCAGCAAAAGCCATCTATGGAATCTTGTGATTCGTTCTCATCAGCCAAACTGGCAAAGAAAACGTGGAAATTCATATGATATGGGTGCTTTTTGAAAACGACAGTGGTGTATCGGAGGCCATTTCGCCGGTTACAAGATTCCCTTTTTGCGAGAGTCGTCGTCATCAACCTGAAAGCGGCTTGATGGCCTGAACTTGCTCCCTTACCACCAGAGTGCACTCATGGAAATAATAGAGAGAGTTTTGAGAGTTTCTGGGGAATGGACTTCTGACACTGGCAATCTGCACAAGCAGCCAAGAGAAGCTGGATCTCAGCAAATGGTTTTAACCCTAGAGCACTAAAATCCGAACCTGATAAGTCTTCATGAAACCCTGAACCCTCAGACCATATAGTGGACTCCCTGCCTTCCATGAGCCCGCCGAGCAAAAGATTCTCCATGATGACCTTCGCCGTCGGCCTTGTGCAGCCAGCCACTCGAATTCTGGGTTTCTTATGGTTTCTTCGTATAGGGGACTTTGGCTTGAGGGTCCGGGGACTGCATGATGAAGTGAGGGGAAATGTGGGTCCTCTTTGGGGGTGCTGATTTTCTGAAACCTAGTTGGAAGCGATGTTAACCTGTTGAATAATTCAAGTTCCGATTAACTTCCAAATTGTGAAAATTCACGGTGGTTATCATTCAGCGCGCTCAGGAGTTCTAAAATGTTGCTAAATCAGGGTACTTAAACATATCCTCAGGAAGAATAACCAAGGCTCTCACTACATACCTAGAATCAACGTCTTGGATCTGCAGTTGGTGCGGTCCCTTGTCCGCTCTGTTCAATCTGCCAGTCTGACTTTCCTGTGCAGCCTTATAAGCCAAGATCTGGAAAACAATCCCAAATCTTGCTTTCACCCTGTCCCCAAATTCAAGGGCAAACCGGAGCAAACATGGAAACCTTGGAAACAAGACTCCTGCGACAAAGGCGCCCACCCTCTTCTTCACGCCTTGGGCTCGCCCGGAAGTCACCAAAACTCTGAGCTCTGCACGCATCCACAGACGCGAAGGGATCATCCATGAGGACAAGCCTGATGCTAGCTGATAAAGGTCTGCAGGAACTTCCGTTGCTGCAAAACGCATATGTTCTCACAGAATCATGTACTGAATTCACCTCCTCATTTGCACCATCGAGTTCATGCCTCCACTCTAGCTGTCAATCAATGAGCAACTGCCCGAAGTGGCCATAGCTTGATGCTGCTGGGAATCTGAGTTCGCTACTGTGAATTCAAGTGATAAGCTGCGCGCGCCATGGAGACCTCTGCGATGTCAGAGAAACTTTGCTGGACTGCCAAACCAGTTGCAAGATCGAATTCTCTGTTTGGCATGGCTTAGTTCCAAGTAGTTGTTCATAAGATTTGTCCAAGCTGGTTCTGTCTTTCACTGCTGGCCCATAACGACGCAGTGTAGTTTGAGCTCATTTTCCACCTCTGAAGAAGATCAATATCTTGGATGACCATTCCCAAAGCATGTTTAATGAACCTTTCTCACGCGACTGTCATCTTAGAGGCGTTCTCAGGATAAGCCTATAGGGCCTAGGATGAACACCGTTATGCGGCACCAGCCCTCACCCTAACATTCCCTGCATATCAGAGTTTCCAGCGCGTGCTTTCTGGCCACCAGAGAGTGAAATGCCGCGAGCGCCGATCGGGACTTGGTCGCCGCCTTCATAACACAGCCCCCAGACCCCAAACCTGAGCGGGGTGCATGCAAAACTTAAGGCCCAAACATTTAATAATTAGAGCAATGAATAGTCAGTGGAATGGAAGCCCTGATGAGGCATATTCGCAGCTCCGCAAAACCCAGGGAGGGCGGCATCTTTTCAGAACCGCATTGGACTGTTTGGATGAATGCGAGCTAAAGATGTGAAGCGCCTAGCTGATTTAGGCAAAGCCCACTTGAGGTGGCAGGCAGAACTGCCGCTCATAGCTGGTGAGCTGGCCTCATAAGCATTAGTTTTTCCATTTTGGCTACGGAGAGTACTATCAACTTTTGAATGGGCAGGATGTTCGTGGCCTTGGACCCATGTGCACACTGCTCCAGTGCCTGGTAGGACATTCAGATCCTCGCCCAGGGAAGCCGCCTGAAGCGCCTTCTCGTAGCCTCGGTGACCGTTTGGGCTTAGTTACACAAGCGGATTGCTCCGACAAGGCCTGATTGGCAGGGTCCTTTGGGGCTTTGATAGTGCTTGTACTCGCACACGCGTAAGGAAAACACTACCGTGCGTGGCCGCGGAACCCTGTTTCCTTCGTTGCAAAAATCTGTCTGACACTTGCAAAAGGCTTTGACAACAGTGGCAAAAGAAGCTGTGCCCAAGCTCCTACAATCCGGCTGGGTGACAGACGAGCTTGCTCATAAAACTGACCGAAAAGCACGTTCTCCTGGCCGGAGAAACTGTCAGCTTCATGACTCCGGGCCCATGCGCCCCTGCAACAAACAGCTCCAGGCTTTTGGCCCAATCGGTTTTCCGTGATGTAGGTCACGGGCAGCAATTGCACAATTCCTCCTGTAGAAAGGGCTTGCGGGAGGGTGTCAAGGTGGCAACGCGGGGGACACAACGGCAATAGCATTTGGATGAAGAATGCTATGTTGCCACCTCGGCAGACGACCAGATCTGTATAAACGGCAGGAAGTCCATTGTACGTAGGCTGCAGTCGAGACCGTCAGAGCGGTGACGGGAAACATGCCACCTAGTACTTGAAAAAAAAAAGGCGTGCCTTGTGTTGACCATTCCACCATTGCACGGTCTTTCATCTTCCTGCTATGGCTGTCTAGGATGCTTCAGTCTGCCGCCTGCTGATGGATTCTCCTGCTCGACACGGCAGAGCCGTGCTTCATCTGCGCCGCGCATCCCCGAAATCCAGACCGATCTTCCCAGGCGGATCTTAAATCTGTAGATCGTCATACCCTCACTTTTGTGTCATGGATTTCAGGGACAGTGGCACGTGCTGAAGCAGGTGGGAACTCAAAATGACGTGGCTTCAGTTCGTACAAGTACCATGTAGACTTTCCTCGTACCCCCAAGGGCAGCCACACTTCAAGGAGAAACCCCACCTCCTCTTAAATTGGCATGCGTCCAGACGACACGCTGGTCCACTTTGCAATCGCAGGGATGGAACAAAATCGTGGCAGCCACCATGCAGAGGGTTTGCGCTGTGATTCTTCATCTCATAATTCATCTGATGATGGTGGGGCTGACAACTCTTGGTATCGAAGACGCGCATTGATACAGCCTGCTGCCACCGACTTTCGCCTGCGGGTGTGGGGTGTCCTGCGGAATTGTCTGCCTCTTGGAGCTTTGCCAGGGCATGCATGGGCCATCATGGCTCCTACTCGAGGGATGCAGCCCGATGCAAGTGGGGCACAGCCGCTTTCATGCGTCTTCCTAATCTACATCCTAAGCTACTTGAAATCACTCCATGTGCAGGCGAGTGGGCCAGGGCTATGCAGCAACAAAGTAATCCTCCCGCTAGACTTGCTACCCAAACGAATCGCAAATCAAAACCTTTCAAAGCTGCGCTTTTGTCGACTCAAAAGGCCACATGCCTGCACGTGGGAAACGGCCCAAAGGGCCAAACACGCGAGCTCTGAATCCTCGTTTTTCTCAGCTGCAGCTCGGGTTGGCATCACACTTGTGTAAGTATGACCGAGTCTGGCGCGTGCTTTGCTAGAGCTATGAATCTGTAGAGTCTTGCCTGGTGCCCTTACCCTTCTCATTATGTTGGCTGTCATCTTCCTAAGGACGAGGATTTGGCGCGTCTCAAGGCTTCAGTCCAAGCAGGACCCTCCGGATTCTTTCCGCGCCACATAATCAGACCAGGCGATCTTGACAGTTTTACACGGGCCGGGCAACCTGAGAAGAAAAAGAGCTACAGCAAATGCTGTGGGAGAGCTTGGGTTGGAAGTGCTCGTACGTCTATCACTGCTATATAAACTCTATCGCCTTGTCACCATTGCTATACCAATCTCAGCCAATTCATTTGACAGCCAATGCTTGGTCTAATTACTTGTGCAGTGCAAGATGTTGCTGTGTGCCTTCTCTCTTCGAACAGTCCCTGATCCAAAGGGGTTTTGGAGGGACTCTTTCTGAGATAGGGATCATGAGATCATGTGAGGATGCGTACCCTGAACAAACACAGCAGGCCTCTCGAAGACTACTCAAATCAGGTGGGCCTGGGGCTTCGCGAAATAGTGGGTGTTTGGGGCCCCCTAAGCACGGAAATTGCAAAGGGCCAATGCGCGGTTGATGCTTGTGAGGGGGAGGCTAAGCCCAGGGCTTTTTGCGAGTGGCTTGCGACAGCCAGCTCTCCTGAGACAAGGGCCGTAGCAAGCTGTCCTCACATCCTGACCTTCAGCCTGAGTGATGCTTACCAGTCAGAGGCTATTCCCATCAACTTTGGCTCTATGCCCGTGTTCTTCCCGTTGTTCCCCCACAGAGCTTGTAGATGTACGAACGGATATGCTTGCAAGACGTGTGCTGGTTGGAGTTTGAATTTCCACGACTGTGCTGCTGCTGTCGTTATCGCTGTCGTTGTGGTCATTGTTGCTGCTGCTGCTGTTGTTGGTGGCCGCGGCAGCGAAGACGATTACGATGATAATTGCACTGAAAACCTTCACACTCGCAAGCTCGACATACACCATGCGTACCGCTTGCTTTCAACGAGTGCGGCTGAGTGCCATCCTGTCGCACTCATTGTCACTACTAGTTGTTGGTATTGTTGTTGCTGCTGTTGGTGTCACGTCTCTGATGATCGCTGACACGACGTTCATATGGCAATCATGATATTGTTCTTACCTGAACCCATAATCGTGATGTTTTGTCAGAAACAGCACATTGCTGCGTTGGTGGCCATGATTGTGATACTGCGTGTCATTGTCAAATGCCCGATGGCCTGCCATGCCAGTCTCTGCGTGCCATCGCGCCGCAGCTGGGGCCGCGAGGGCTCGCACTCATCATTCCTTAGTGAAAGGGCAAAGACATTCACACACCTGTAGGTACACAAATGAATCCGGCTAGCTGTTATGCGCATCGTTTGGCAGGAACATTCCTGTTTTTAGAGGCTTCCGCCTTCAAGCTGGAGGCAGCCGAATGCTGGAAACTATCACCACAGGGAGGGGATTGATGCTGCTGTCGCTGTCAAACACACTTGAGATTGTCAACCCTGAAATCTTCAGCCCTGCATTCTACTACTCACTACTCAATCTTGATACCCTATCTCTGTTTGTGCCCCAACACTGTAACAGGGACTGCGATTCTGACACCCATCCTTGTAGCACTGCTTTTGGACGACTGCGACATGAAAGCTTGAAAGGCAAGGCGTGGGATCTTTCACACAGAACGGGCCCACAGGAGTGGCAACTTGCCTTGATTGCTTTTTTGTCAAGAGGGCTGCATACTCCTTAGTGGCTTCTTGGGCCTTGCTGCCTACAGCTAACGTGTAAATACCTGTTGCTTTAAATTCCCTGCGCTCGCTGCGATCATCGTAAACCATAAGTTGAGCATGGCTCAGCCTCGTATACTAGTGCAGCCGTGGCTGCAGCACCGTCGAGGCAGTGTCGGTACTTCGAAGGGAGCTCCTGTCAGCATTGATAATTTAACCAGGCCCGCGGGATTCATTTTTTTTGTTAACGGATCTGCAAGTTTGTGAGGAAGCGCAGCCCGTGCCGTCCTGACACCTTGCCACCTCATCCATGCATAATGCAGAAGGACCCCTTGTGACAAACAGCCACATATCTTCAGCTCGGAAACGGCAGGAGTCATGTTGAGAGGGCTCCGCATACGATCGCTTTTTTGAATATCGGGGGATCGTAGAAAGTTGTCTCTGAATCACTGAAAGCAGGAAACCGATGGAATAGTCACGTAGGTGTGGAAGTCGCTGTCCTGGGAGTGGTCTCCCGGAGGTCCTCGCTTGCCAGCCGGTCCCTGGGCGACCCAGCGGGAGAGGAGAACCTGAGATTGAGATTCAGGCTCTGCCAAATAAGTGTCACCAAGGGCGTTGCTTCGTTGCTGCAGTACTGTTATCTCACTAATTCCTGGTTCAGTGCGTTGCTGTTGCATTGTTAAAGTTTATTTGGGAAAATCATGGCATCCTGTCGCGAGGGCGTTGGATCATGGCAGGTTCCAGGGTGATCTTTGCAACCCTCCCAATCAAGTACTCAGCATTTGAAATATGCTGCTTCCATGATCAAGCAAGACAAGCTTGACACAAGATCTTGGCGGTTTTCCATGTTTGCGCGCTCTGACATATAGACCACCTGCAGGATGACGGAATCTCAGCCGCAGTGTCGCCAACACCCAAGTGCTGTCGGACACATTGTCTTTCCGTGCCCATGCTGCACAGTGCGCTCCCCAGGCTGGAAAGTAGCGAAATAAAGCAATGAAACAAGAACGGGGCAAGGCGGGTCTTGACAAGTCCCAGCCGCATTTTGTCACCAGACATGATTGAGCATCCCATTGTTCCCTAATTTACCCTTGTCAGGTCCTGGCGACCTTCCTCCATCCTTTTAGAAACTAGGCCTTTGGGAGCATCCCATAAGCGGCCTGAATTAGCGCCCTCGGGATTTGCAGGGCGGTTCAACAAGCAAGGTCGTGGATCCTGCTGAGACTGCTCGCTTTGCTACAAACCAATTCAGCAAAAATCTCCTGGGCTGACACCTGGCCCGGGGCTTGCGGCACAAGGGCTAAATACGAAGGCTCGTCATGCAAGGCCTCGCAAGCATCTCCGCAAGATCCGCCACAGCCATCCTGGTGGCTCAGCTCACCACACATCTGGATGAAGCAGCCTCACTTGATGTCGAGCTTGCTGAGCCATCTTCGACGGCCTTTTCGACAAGCTCCACCGCCGCCTGAAGCAAAGGCAAAAAGTGACATTGGCATCATCTTAAACATCGAAGAAGATTGCAGGCGATTTCGGTTCATAAAAAACATACAGGTGTTACATCAGACTGTGCTTTGGGTGGGTGGAACTTGTCGAATTCGAGTTTGAATTCGACGTCGACGTCCGAAAGGTCAGAGAGTTGGGGGAGGACCTCTGAAGCTGTCTTTGGCATGGGGGCACATAACAACTTAAAGGATTGATTTTAGAATTTGCTTACTGTGGAAGCTTTGTTTTGCATCTTGGAAGCAAATGTCTCGAAAGTCTCCACAACGCGAAAATGCTTTGAAGTCAGTATACGGGCTCCCGTAATCCACAAGAATCATGGCCCACAAACCCGCACCCAAAGTTCCAAAAATCTCATGAGACTGCTTTAGTTCTAATTCGTTCTTTACTAAGTAAACACCTTCCAACCTTCTTGTCCGAATGGCAAACTTCATTCTGCTCTAAGACAAATTCGAGATTAGTGTGTGTGTAGATTCTCTGAGTTTTCCTGTTGGATGGCTTTCTGAAAAACATGCTTTCCTGACTCTCAAGGAATAACTCCCATTTCTTCTTTCTTAAAACATTTTCAAGTCTTGCTCAAAAGAAAAATTTGATTTTGTTGCCTACTGTTTGCATAAGCTGCTGGCCTGTAGAAGTCTTCTCGACTAGCACAGCAACACTAGCTAAGCCTAGAAAAGCTACAGCGACCTGCTGGGTAAAGGAAGGTTCTTCCTCACTTGAGATTTCCGTCGTGGCTGCGTCACCACAAGCAGCAACACATGTAGAGTTCCACTTTTGCTCCTCTTCCTACTTTTACTATTACTACTACTACTCCTACTACTGCTCCTCCTCCTCCTCCTACTACTACTACTACTACTCCTACTGATACTCCTACTGATACTCCTACTGATACTATTACTCCTACTGATACTACTACTACTACTGCTGCTGCTACTACTACTACTACTACTACTTCACCGTCTTCCTAAGCGGGGAAAGGGGTTTTTCCAGTTCAAGTGCGGTTTGTACTGTGTTACATTGCACTTGGGAATGGGACATGAAGTGGGATGTATTTTTGAAACACCTGGTTGGCTTAGGTTCGTCACGGGTTTCGATGTTGTCCAGCCACACTGAAGGCCAAAGTGAGCACATGCCTCGGGACCAGGGCTTTGCCGCAGGTCGTCGGAAATCCTCCTCGCCTTTGAAAGACCAACATGGGATGTGGATGGGGTAGTGAGAGGGCGACCTGACATAATGACACTTTATTCTTGATTTTACGCCAGCTGCTGTAATTCCAAGACTCCAGCCATCTATGCCTGGCTCATCGAGCGTCGAACATGCAAGCCTCAAGCTCCCTTTTCATTACTCTCATTGCTGAGATCCCGGCACTGGCCGTGACCATGACTGCTGCTAATGTAGCATGCCAACAGCAGAGATGACAAACTGCACGGTCTCTTGTTAGGAAGCTCCCATTAACTAATAGTGAGCATTAATCAGAACCTCCGCGGCACGGATCTCTGCAACTGAATACCAACATCTGCAAACCTGTAAAGCGTGAACGTCTGCTTCCCGTCTTAGCCGCAGGCATTGCCCTGGTAAGTCTGAATCTTTGTCAGAACCTGCAGTTTGGACATGCTGCAGCCAGTCAATGAGCTCAAGGGTTGAAACAAAGCCGCCCACTAAACGGTAAGTTCTAAAGTCAGGGTCCCTTTATGATCCTCAAACTAGTGAAGGCTCTGGGCAGAGCGCAAATGGACCTATGATATTACATTAGTAGAGCCCTGCAGGGGAAGCTCAAACGGGATTCCAAAACAAGGGTACCTCACTCTTGCAGCCCTTATCGGTTCTACACAGAACTTCAAGGACAAGTTCCTTCAAAGTGGTGCAGTCTATTGCAGATTCTTGGAACCCCAAAGAAGCACTAGCGCCGAGACTCATCGATTTCTATCATTCAGGTAAGCTTCATAAAGGCCAGGCTTATGATGGGGAACCACCGGGCGCTTCCTTTTGAGTTTCGGGCGCTGTGCGGAAATCTCCAGAACCAAGTTTACATGTGCTCTCAGCCATGACCCGTTTGACACTTTCTTGTCCATCCTTGGAGTAGCATCCCCCTGAATCCCAAATAATCCCTGCGTTAGCCCACAGACCCCTCTTAACCCTACTCCTACTCGCCCTGCTGCCATGGCTTGGGCTTCGGCTTGCTGACCAAGTTGCGTCTTTTACAGCCGCTGCAACAGCCCCCGCTGTCACAGAGCTGGGCTTCAGCAAAGGGCCGCAGCCCTTCCGATTGAGGATGCGCGCCTGGTGGGGTCGAAGTGATCTGGTCGAGCTATTGAAGGCAGGAGTCATGGGTAAGGGCACCTGAAATGGCCATAGGAGCAGGGGCAGGGTTCGAGTGGTCATAGCAACTGTAATATCCTCAAGAGCATCCACAACACTTCAGGCTCTGAACCTGAAAGTGCAGCCTGGGCACGTTTTGCTGTTGATCTCCAAAGCCGGGGAAGCAAATCACTGGCTTTGCCGCCATCATGCACCTCAGTGGTGAGGGCCTCTCTGGACTTTTGGTTCGCCCCATCCACAAGGGCCCCGATGATCTGCGAAGGACTGGCTTGAGCATCTTCAGCTACCTCCTGCATCTGTCGATGAAAACATCCTGACAACTTCAGCCCTCCTCCCAAAATGCCCCGAGATGCCCGATTCTCTCTCAAAAGTCCAATGGAGGTCAGCAGAAGCGAAATATGTCTGAAAATAGCTGCTAAAATGTTGCTGCAAGGCACTCGAGGGAGCCACCCCACCCGCAATGGGTTAACACAGCGGTCAATTCCTCTTCAAGGCACTGCAATCAGGAGCGGTCGTTGGCCAAGGCAGTTCTTGCAAAAGCAGACCCCAAGACTCGCAATGAATTGGTTCTACGTACGTACAGTCAAGCACGCCGAAAAAGACTCTATACCATTGCGTTGCGCTTGCCCTGGCTAGAGCATGCTGCTCCTGCAGGGAGAGGATCTCGACTTGGGGCATCCAGGCTGCGATGAGGAAGTCCGCAGAAAGAGGCTTGGGAAGAAAGTCTCGCTTGGTGTCCTGCAGTAGAAACATATCTGACATGCAAGCTTTTCTGGCTGACAAGCCTGCAAGACTGCACCTACACATCCAATTCACGCTCAATACGCTCAACTGGAACAAATCTGCATGGAAGTTTGCTTTGCAGCGACAAGGGCCCTAAAAGCCCTCAAAATCTCCTAGCCATGGACACGATTTAACCACTGGCAGCGCAGAAATATGTTTACGACTTGCAACCTTAGCCCTGCTAAGACTAGATGACAGCCAGCCTTCAATGACCACAGCACCCGAACGTCGCAGGAGGCGAAACCCTCGTAGAGCGCCAGGACCTGCTCCTGGCGGTCTTCAGAATGCCCCAGTCATGACATGTCATAAGGCGAATGCGTAGGCGATGATGGCTTGATGCGGCTTGGATACTCCCAAGCCCAGTCACAAAGACTACATGTCATTGCTGCCAACTGACCATCAAGCAAAATGAAAACCATGTCAACAGAATTGACAAGACAGCCCTTCAGCCAGTCAGTGATGTTCTTTCATCTGCTTGGCATATCAAGGCTGGCAATCTTTGTCGGATAGACAGGTAGATCCCTTACTTGCGAACATCCAGCAGTCCTTTGACAAGTCCATCAAGCTCCCTGTCGTGATGTAAAACAGTGGTTTTGCCTGGGACTTCGCTGTCCTTGGATCACTACGTGTTTTTCTCACTTTTTGACATTCTGTGTCACTCACTGGTGTTCTTCTTGGCATTCTGAAGCAGGAAACCTGCTCAGCAGCTCAGAACACGGATGCCCAACACAAACCGCTTGGAATAGCCATGCAGCTTCACGAATTGAAGGATGTCAGCATGGCGAGAGGGTAACAGCGGTTTTGCTGCAAAGCCGTCCAGAGGCCTAAGTTCCCATGACGCCAGATTCGGGCACAGCCTGACCTTGCAGCCCACCCCAACATCCTGGTGATGCCTGGCAAGCCCTAATCATCCCTAATCCAGACTGAGCCTGACAAACGCGCCACCAGCTTCGCAGGCAAACCGAGGGACCCGGAGATCAGAAAGTTAGGCGGCAAAGAGATGCGACCGTCCTGAGGTGTTCAGACTGCAGATGGATCCAAATATACAATCACGAGTCGGCTTAGCGGTTCGCTTCCTTAATTAAAGGGTCCACAGTTCCATAGTTCCTGGAGGCTGTGAGGTTCCTGGCGCGGGAGTCTGCAGACCTTGCCATCCAAATCTTTACCGTGCCGTCGCATCAAACTTGGCAAGCAAAGCGAGACCAGTCGTTTCTTGTACTAGGCTTCGTCAGGCTGGGACTCTTGAGCTGTTTCTTCAAGTTTCACGATATCAGCATGCGCCGGTCAAAATCTCCTTCCCCAAGCGAGCGCTGCTCCTAGTTCCAGACTAGCACCACACAGCAATTCTGCTCTGGGCTGGGAGGGATATGGCACTTGATATGGTCCATACTGCAAGCGCGGACTCTAAGCATGAAAGCAGGCCCACAGCGCCAGTGGCAACTGACACTTGAAACCATTTAGCCACATGGGCCAACATGACTGAATCTGGTTGAAACGTCACCACGAACAATTCCTTAACTCTGCAAGGAGCCCAACATTCCTGAAGGCAACAGCGCTCCTCAAGAATATAGTCAGCAGCAATTCGAAACACGGTGTATTCCGTAGTTGAGAGTACATGTGGTAATTATGATTGTCGGAGCCACCAGGCACCTGGTACTTGGAGGCAGTATCCCCTTTGAATGGTGCTGACTGAGTGGCCAAAGCTGAGGAGCTGTTCACGATGCCTCAGATGCGGGGCAGGTCAGAATATACCCGTGACCAGACTGAGCAAGGCGAGCCTGCCTTTTGAAAGATTTCTGCGTTCACACCAACTTACACGAAGAGAGGGATACATAGACACGTCCCTAACGGCACTGTAAACATCAGCCCACCCCCCCCACCCTCTCCCCCCGCGCATAGATGGTGGGCATTCCAAACGTCTTACCCAACTTAAATGGCAGGATTGCGAATCTTGGGGAGGGTACTTACTCGCTCTGCCTGGTACGTGACTTGGCGTCTGAAAGCCTTCTCCACCTGATCATGGCAGTCCTGCTCTCTAACAGTTGAAGCCTGAGTTGTTATCCGTATTGTAATAAGTTGTACGGTTAGCGCGAACAGCAGCAACCAAAATAATGCTACTACCGTTACCCTCAGCACCGAGTTCGGGACAAACCACAACCGTTTCTAGGAGTCTCTACACAAAGATGTCATTTTTTACACAACTGCAGGAAGCATCCTCCAGCCTCCCATAAATTCTCATCAGTGAGTCAGATCTCGAATTTGAGGGCCATTGATGGTGGCTTGCCATTTGAACTACATGGAACCCCACAAAAAATTGCAAAGCTTTCAGGCTGTCCTTAGAATTCGTCAGGCGGCTGGGCGCAGTCTTGAGCGCTGGCACTGCGACCTGGCCCAAATACTGAATGGCGTGCTTGTCCTGGGCGCTGGTTAATTAATCTAGGTACAGTAGCAATGTTAAAATGCGAAAGCTGGCATGCCATGAGTCCATGCGGTTGCCAAGACAGGGCCCTGAGGGCAAGCTGCTTGTCCGAAAGTTTGTGGAAGCAAATGCTAGCAACCCACCGCAGGACGTAGCAAGCAAGTCCAGGAAAAAACACGTCACCGAAACAGAGCGCAATGTCAACCATTGGAATGACAATAGAGTTCAGGTGTCGGGCTATGGGCTGCGCTTGAGGCTAGAGCAACCACGCAGACAACAGTGCCAGCGCCAAGGTTGCAATTAGTTTCGCAGTGGTACCCTTGTTCACGCAGGCCTTGAGTGCCAAGTCTGCAAAGCAATGTGCTTTCGACGCGAAGTGCCCCGAGATCTTCTGACGATGAAGTCCTGTGCCTTGCGGGCGCTTCTCTTTGAGGTTTGCGAGGTTTGCCTCTTTCTGCAAAAGCTGGAAATCATCAAGGGAGGGGGGGGGCGGGAGCGAATCGGAGCGAAGATCTACGCGTCGGTTCAATGTCTCAGGCACAGCCCTCATGAAGTGGCTTCCTTGCAAAAGATTGCCTGAAGAAAGGAGATGCCGCGGGTGGTGAAGGAGTGACCTTGGCACGTGCCTTTCCTGAGCATCTTTATCTTTGCGTCCACGCGCCAGCGGATCTCGGTGCCTTCGCGTCAGAGCATGCCACAACAAGCAAGGGCGCGATGAAGACCATGGGGACGACCCCCTGCAGCTCGAGCAGGCATTCGAGCTTAGCCACTAAGACTGTCCCCAACAACATAGAAGTCAACCAACAATGCAATCAAACCACCCCAACTACCCAGAAATCTCATCAGCGAAGCTGAGGCTCTCCGACTTGAATCCAGTTGCTGACTATGTAGTTCAGGAGAGGGTTGTCCGCAAGCAGCACTCTCCTGGCTGCTTGAGCTTCCGGCAGCCTGCTTGTGAGAACCTGTCACCCCCACTACTCACGCTCCTGCTGCCACTGCTGCGGCTACTGCTGCTACTGCTACTAAACCTCGCACCACAGCCAAGGAGCCTTAGAAGACTGGCGGGCATTGGCACATTGATGACCAGTGGCAACTGCATCTCCTTCGCCTGGTGTTCTAAAGCACGCAGATTGGAGTTCTTAACCAAAAGAGCTACCGATGAGCAGGGAACATTCAACATTTCATAGAGCTTGCTTTGAGAAAGCATAGATTCCCAGTGCACCGAACTATTGAGGTGTTGGCACGCGCCACTCAGAATGCATAGTGCCTGCTCATAATAAGTAGCAGTAGCCTTGATGCAGAAGGGTCCTTGCTCCTGATTGCTAGATTGGCAATCTAACACCTACCAGCGCCGAACAATCATTAACTCAAAACACATCAATACCGCAGAGCCGTTCAATCCATTCAAGGCAGTTATCACAAGGAAGACGCCCCCAAACAGCGTACCTCTGGGGCCTTCCAAACAAACGCTGGTGCAACTCCCGCGTCATCCCCATTCCGAAGCAACCCGGGTATCAACGGATGCCCGGGTTACCCAAATCCTCTTCACACAAACATGCACTGCTTAAGGCTTAAATCCTTGTACATACCCAGTGTCCATTTCATTCTCCTGCTGATTTTTCCATTATGGGGGCTGCATACCCCCGTACATCCCGATCGATGGTTTCCATTTCGGTTCTCTGATAGGGAGCCCCCTCAGGATTGCTTCAAAAGATCCCCTGAACCCTAAAGCCCTGTGTCCAAGGCCAACCGGCCTGGAGAAGGCCAGCACCACTGGCAAAGTCGGCGACAACCACATCAGGCTTCCAGTTCTGCGATTTTCCCAGGAGGTCTGGAAATGCATGTAAAAGGCACATGATAGGGAGCACGAATGTGGCTGGTCTTAATGGTCGAACAGAGCCTGGATCTCAGAACGTAACTGACAACCTAAGCATTCCAAATTCCTGAAATGGCCGGGTTGTTTTTCAGTCAGTCTGTACAACAGGATGTCGAGTTTCTTGTGGGGACTTCAAGCGTGGGCTAGGACCACTGGAATGATACTTCTCGATCTTCATCTCGACCTTACCAGCTGGAGTTAAAGACACCGTGAAGCGGAAGGTCGCGCAGTGTAGGAAAATGGATGGCAAGTAAAACGTTACGGGCTTTGGGCTGGCAAAAGCAGCAGCAAGCAGGCCTTGATCATCTGAGCCAGCAGCGGGCCATGTTTCTCGGTGAAGTCCATGAACACAGGGCCTCCCGCTGGCTCAGAATGGAAACGCTCAGAGTTACCAAGTGCTGGGCAAAGATTCCTCGTTCATGCTTGCAGCCATGACAAGCCGGAAACCAAGCAGAATCGACATCTTACGTGAGGCTTGCTCACCTTGGACCATGCAAGCTTAGCACATCCCAATAGCTACTTTGGTAACAGTCCCTGTCTGCATTTTCATTGACGGCAACTCATTGCTGATCCCTGGTCGGCGTCCTTCTGCTGGATGGATGGTTCGCAGCTCCTCCGCTGTCATGGCATCTGCCAGGCCACGAAACATGTAGCCGGACCTCTAGGAAGGGTCCAAGGAGGGGGGGCCGGAGCTTGGATCAGGGGTGGGGATTGTGATGGCAAGTTTTCACGGGAGATGCAAAGCTGTGTCTGCTCAAAAGTCACATTGTCGAGGCACCATCAATAAGGAGGTTTGAAAGCCGCCTGCGCAAAACATGCAGAATACACATACTATTCACACTGCACTCTCGCATACGACCTACAGCGCTAGACGACAAATGTCCACCACTGTGGCTTCAGCAGCTCTAGTATTGAGTATGACTATCATCTTGACTACCGTATTTGGTGACCTTGCGACCCAATATGCACACATACTTAGGTACATACATTCATGGGCACATGCATGTGTACACAAACATGTATAGATTAGGGACATCTCCGCTACTGGCCTCCGACAGCTCTCGGCCACCTTCCCCGCAAGCCCCTGCGAGCTGACGAAGATGACCTTTCAGAACTTTGTGGGTCCTTTTTTGTGTTTCTGAATCTTCGTGGGATGGAGCTAGTAGACAAACCCTTGTAAACAAGGTCTGAATTCTTCAAGGGGCAGAATCGGCTCAGCCCCGTCCCGTTCAGAAAGTGCAGGCTTCCACCCATGATTAGCACCGTGCAAGCACTCATCCGGGCCTCATGGCCCTTCTTGGCCAAAGCGCTGGCAAGGCCTGAGATCTTTCCGTGCTTTTTTGTAGTCAGTGGGCGTATACGACCACTTACACATCTTTTGACAGCAAAGGGAAATTGAACAGCAAGAGCCACAGCAAGCTTCTCACGTGCTACCGGCTCCCACGTATCCAAGACTAGCTGTAGACATAGTGCTTACACAAGGCCACCCTTCCCACATAAATGGGAGGTATAAGTCAGCGTTTTTGGGCCGACGTTCTGGGATCGCTTGTTTGTCGCTGGCTAGAATCAAGCCACAAGTGGGAAGTAGCCTGAGTCCTGCTCTAGTCTTGACCCACCAATCAAGCTTTCAAACTCTCCTTCTATAAGTCTTGAATGGGCAGCTGCAGCCTTGAATTCCTTGGCAAGATGCTCAAGGTGGGTGTCACATGCCCCATGAGAGGGCAGGAGTAGCAAAGCACTTTCAGTTTGGGCGCAGATTTGCGCCCGACTTTGCGCCTTAGTGAGAACAAGGACTTTCAAGTTCTGTATACCTGGAGTTGCGCTTTTGAGCTATTTTCTGTGGTTAACGTACTGCATATGTACATATCATACACACATAATGCAAGGCGGTTTTGAAGCAGTGCCAAGAACCTCGGTGTTTGTGCCTGACTGAGATTCTTGCAGACCTTATACGGGTTCGGTCTGTGGCTTTTGAGGGCTTGAATGGGTTGGGGCCAGAGGCTGTGATGCTGCAATGTCTACCTGGGGATTTTCCCAAAATTAGGAGCACCTTTTGGGGGTCCCTAGAACAAGGGTTATAGTATTTGGGCGATGCAGAGAGGTGCACCCTGATGTGGAGCTACCACAGAAAAGCATAGAATTACAGTTTTCAATTAAACTGAGTCAAAAGTTGCAATAACCATTCTCACCGTACCTGTACCTGCCTGCTACACTCCCCCAAAAACAAAAACCATGAATTTCAGTGACTTTCATATACAATTTGGGCAACTACTCATCTCCAGACGAGAATCTGGTTGGGCGATCCTGCCACATCTTGGGATTCCGCCTGCCTCTTCATGGCTCAAGCGATGCTTCCGGCCGCACGGCCCAGGAGCCCAACTTCAAAGCGCAAAGCTACTGGTGGGGATGTCCAAATAGAGGGGCTCCAAGAGACCCTAGGGACATTTATGCGGTCTTCGTGGAGATCCTAGGAGTGCTTCTTCGTGAACTGCGCAGGAATTGTTTAAAAAAAGCTCCTAGTCGGGTGGTGTCTCCAAAGTTGCCATGTTACCTGTCCTGGAAACTGTTAAGCTGTCTGCGGCGCGTGCCTGCTGTACAAGGTACCTATTTTCACACAGTTTCCTATACAAGGCCCGCTCATGGGGATCGCATCCTACCATCTCAGATCGTGCACAAAGAGCCAAGGCGAGGCGGCGAAAAGACTTATTGGTGGTTAGTAGGGAATAAGGGACTTGAATATGATCCCTATATAGCCCCTATATAAGGTGTTCCCTGATTCCCTACTAACCCCCAGTAAGAAGAAAAAAGGCTTCAGGACAGAAATTTTGCAGAGGTCAATTCTTGAAGGCCTTAGGGCTCCGAGCCACCAAGTACAGAGTTCGGGATTTTGCTTCTGTTTTGCAGGGCGGGAGGTTGTGCAAGTCCATCTGGGATGACGGCCCGGCAATTCACCAACAGGTTCCACGATGCTGTTCCCAGAGGGCTGGAGGAGTGAACTTCCGTAGCAAAAACGGCAAGAAGCTGAGTGCTATTCATCGGTCACACTTCTTTCGCTGCAAAGGAGATTGGCAGTTCTTTCTCGAACGTCGGAAGTATGACCTTAGGACCTTTCATTACTGTTAGAAGTGGCCTTGTTGTACAGGACTTTCTTCCTCCTGTGGGTTACCTTTGAGAAGGATTGACAATTGAGCTCCCTCCAGGAGCCCTCGAAAAAATGATGCAACCAAGGGGCAAGCTAGTAGACGGCTGTGCCAGGCTGCAGTATACCACTTCACGGAGGTCCTCGTTGGCAAGGTAGCCTACTCCCTTGCAGGATTTCAGGGCTACAATCACCTTCCTGGTTCATCTAGAGGCCCTATCAAAAGGCCTGGCCAGCTCACGCAGACTCTGGGCCACATGTTTTATTACTCGGTTCTTTCCAGAATAATTAGCTGGGTGGCCCAAGCTGACATTCAAATCTAAATCGGAAGGTTTATGGGTCTCGTATCAGCCAGATCTGGGTGACCGCCCATAACTGCAACCTCGTGGGGTTCATGGAAGTCCAGTGAATTCAACATCTCAGCGAAACAGGTATCAAAAAGCAAACGCTAACACCTGCCCATTCACCACTCCCGCATTCAACTTTTGAAGCACGTCCTCGGTGTCTGCCGCTGCCTGGCCTCAGACAAATCCGCACCCATGCTGCAGAATGCCATCTAACCTTCGTCCTGCGCATCGTTGCGCATCTCGCCAAGTGGCTGAACAGCTTGTGGAAAGGTGTGGGCCCCTGCGTTGTCGAAGCCACCTTGGATAAGGCTGGTATCAGAGCTCTGCCTCCTGTTGAAGGGCGCGCAAATGCGCACTGTCCAGGTTTTGGGTCACACAGGCTTAGCCAATGCGCCTTCATGTTAAGAACTGGGGATATACTTGTCCAATTAGATCCGGCTTCATGACAGCTGAAACGAGAGCACCAAAAGCAATATCCTCTGCCTTCAAGTGGCGTCTGAACCAGATGCCCTAAATTGCATTCATCTTTCTGTTGCGCCCTTTCGTCTACAGTTTGGTCTACAGTGTGAATTGACAAATCTCAAGATATCTCTTGTCAAGCCATGCTGCCTCCTTGTCACCAACGTGGGCTCCAACCTTCGATGCTGGTTTGACTCTGGGAAATTGGGAATTTCTGGGCGCCATGCCCCATGCATGGTACCCTTAGGGCCAGACTCTTTGGAACTTACCTGGTCTTCCTGCACCCTGTTTAGAGAGCCGCGCCTGCCGAATTGCAGTTCTCTTGGCCGATGACTTCCGCACCTGTTTTGATGAGGGCGGGGAGAGCATGGGAACCCCAAACGACCTCGGCTACGACATTCTTGGGGGGATGATGCGAGATTCTGGCCGCCCCAGACTCTGGCCAAAACCTGTGGTGGTCATAAGGCTTGGGTCTGTTTGGCCTGTGGCCTTTTCGCTATCGTTCCTGTGCTGCGTACACATCTGCAGAACGATTCCAGCAGCGCATTGGACCCGTCCTCTGAACCACGGGACCTTGCTGATGCCGAAGGGGAGCCACCTGGCCTTAGCAGCAGTGCTCCCACTATAGTATATTAGGGTCTATTTTGGGGTCCCCCCATTTTGGGAAACTATGATATATCCCCCTAAACCCTAAACCCTAAACCCTAACCACATTTGCTGGGCATCTTGAATTTCATCCTCTCTCTTCAACTGCTAATTCCGTTGCCGCAATCTGTGCCCGGGTCGCAGGGAAGTATTCTGTGGAGCTTTCTATGCCAACCTCGCTTCGAAAACCTCTGCTTGGCTCTGGAACTTCTAAATCCATACGCAGGAGCAGATCTTCGCATTGTAAGCTCTAAACATGTCAGCCTGGAACATAAACCGAAACCCCTACATACCCTGATCCTGCCGTAAGCAGAACACATAAACGTTTCTTCAAGCCAAGGTAGTTTTAAGATTTCTCACGTCACGTTCTCTATGGTCGCTCTACTTGAAGGTACTATCAACTGGACCAAGCTCCTACCGAAGGGGTATCCTGAAACCTCGAACGTGCCTGTAGCTCACAGCTCAGCATGGTCTATCCTCCCCTCATAAATCTCCTCAACCCAACAGCAGCCATCATAATGGCTAAAACCACCCCCAATCCCATAATCTTACGACTACCAGAGCCTCCCCGATATGCACTCCACCAAACCGATAAGGCTGAAAAGCCGTACATGATATCCTGCTGTGACTCACTAGTTGGTAGCAGGGAATGGAGGAATGGATCCCCAAAGCAGCTATTGTAAGATATTCCGCAATAATATAGAATCACCCTTCTCTTTTCCGCTGTGATCCAAAATTCTTGTGGCTTCCATTTTCCACCTCAACCCCAAGCCTGCGATCCCGATATAGAGCGTTTTAAGCTCTAAGTAAGCCCTTGACTTGAAGGGGCTACTATCCCTACCTATATGAATGGGGTTTCTTGAGCCGTATAAGCCCTTCAAATAAAGGGCTACTATCCCTATGCGTATCCCTACTAACACCCCGCAAGTTAAAGGGAAGCCACTCTCTGTCTCTGCCTTGCGCCCGCAGGGACTTGGGCTCTTGGGGCTCTGTGACATGGAGCCGCCTGTTGCGAGGAAGAGGGTTTAGGGTTGCAGGTTTAGGGTTGAGGGATATATGGCCCATATTAGATTACAAAATTAGAGCCCATCTTAGCTCACAAAATTAGAATCCTTTCTGTCCTGATTGCGGTTTGTATAGGGACTATTTTGACTCCCAAAGATATGTGCAGGGGCTTTGGGGGGGTGTTCTTCAGAAAGTATGCAGAGGACAATGCATAGCAATCAAACCAGCTATATGACTAACATCTGTATGGTGGGGTTTTCTGAGGGGCACACAACGTGGAGAAGTGTTAGCAGCGTCCTGCTCAAGAACAACGCGCAGGATGCCGTGTTGTGTCTGTAACCCATGTACTGAGCAAACTCCGAAAACCCATGACAGGATGGCTTTGAGGCCGCTTTTCACCCAATCCTTTTGGAGTCCTATCCCAGCACCCTCAGCCCTGCGAGTATACTAGTCAAAAGCCGGCAAGGAGTCAGGTTCATGTATACCATATACCCCTCAAAACGCCAGGACTTGGGATGCCCCCTCATTCAGGGACCCATGATTTATGGAAACATCCCGTCCACTCTGAAACATCCCTAGACCCTGCGTCCCCAATATCTCCCCTTTTTGGGGGACACCAATTCCAGCCTAGAGTCTCCCTTCCCAGCAGCTTTGGCGAGCTCCGGACATTTCCAGCGGGCTCCCTGTTTGCCGGCTCCCGGTTGCCGGGCTCCCGGTTTACTGGCCTGGGTCCATTTGATAAACACTTTGAAATGTGCTGCGAGGGGGGAGGGGCATGCTCTGATAGACAGAGTCTGGTAAAGGCGTTTCGGATGAGTGTGGGCCGGGTGGGACGCACAACGCAGTCAACCTCAAGTTGCTCAAGGCCCACCCTGCTCTGAGGCAGCCGCGTCTTCTTGGACAGCCTCCCGCGAGCCTCTAAGATGCGACGCATGATCGGAATCCTGACTCGGCGAAGGCTACCGGATCATCAAGAACACTGTCTCATCGCAACACATGGCAGCACCGCGGACCTACTTGGTAATTAGTTTGGGGGCCGCTACCTCGCAGCGTAACGAAACAACAAACACAGAGACAGTCGACAGTCACTTCACAAATAGCTCTGTGCATCCTGGAAGGACCTTCCCGGTCTTCCACGGATCGTCGCCTTAATGCAGATGGCACACAACTGTTGACAGAATGTCTGGGAAGACTTCAAGGGTCCGCATGCTGGCCGTCAGGTTGCCTGCGCACTCCTAGCTTCATTGCCTTCATGTATCTTCCTGAGAGCATTTCTGGAAATGATTGCGGACCTCTCGTCAAGCTCCAGTTCAAGTTCTTTGCGGAATGGGGGGGGTTTGGGGGCGGCGGGCTGATGGTCCGAGAGTCGACGATGGCCCTGCTCAGGCTCAGGCAGTCACATTTAGCAATCCTGCGACGTTTTCTGCATGGCCGCACGAAAGACTCCCAACATGACTTTTTGCAAGCAGAGCTGCACCCAGAATGACGAATGCAGATGCGAGGTATGTGCACTTGAGGAGCGCGAGGTATCCTGGTAGCCTTGCCTGAGTCTCCCCAGCATGCAGGATGCGAATGTGCTGCAATACGCTGAAAATGGATACACGTCACACGCTGTAAACGGGCGAAGGCCTCGGAAACCAAATCATTTCTCTGAATCACTTGTTCCAAGTGAACAGCGTTCCCCAAACAACCGAGAACGATCTCAGCCCATGTCCACGTCACAAGCCCTCTTGCAAACGGTGCAGCAGAGAGATTACTGAAGCTAGGTCCACCCCAAGCTTTTCAAACTCACGCTAAACTATCTCCCTTATCTGCATCCGTTGCCAGCCCCACGCCCCGTTAACCATCAACAGTCCCCCGAATATGTACGTGTACTATGTAGAGGGCATTTATCATTAGGGGGGTGGGCGGGGCTGATACCAATTTTGGTAATTTCCCTAAACACGGGGATCCCACCATTAGACTATAGACCCCAACATACTACAATCCTTCTACTGTAACTGGGGCCCCCAAAAAAGTGACCCTAATTCTGAACCCCAATCCCTACAAACCCCTGTATGCACCCAGCTTCCATTTCATTTTCTATTATTTTGCCCAGTTGATTCTCCAGTGTAGGGAGGAATACCCCTAAACCCTAATTCTGGGAAACCCTAAACTCTACATATCCCTACAACATCCCTATATATCCCAGACAATCCCCTAAAAGCACCTCCAATGTTGGGAAACCCCAATTCCACCGAATGCCAAGCCGCAGCTCATCGGACGCCCTCTCGGTGTCCATGAGGAGTGGCTCCAATAGACTTGGCCTGCGCTTGGCAGGGTCTAGGGTTTAGGGTTTACGGCTTTAGGGTTTTTTTTAACCCCACGGACTTTTACGTCTGCATGGAATGCAAGGGGTTCAGCTGCCCACTCAATCAGTTTGTGTCCCGACGGAGTGCGTATAGCGCCGAATCACAAACCGAACATTCACAGAGGTGCCGTTACTGGTTTCCACAGCTTGCAAAACCCTGGGAACAATCTCTGGCGATGGGAAAATGGTACCACCTGGCCCCCTTTTCTTGGGTTTGGCGGTCCCCACGGAAGACTCACTCACACGGCTATCCCCCTCAGGCACTTGCCTTAGAGCTTGCGGTACAGCTTGCGGTGGGTCGTTTCCTTGAGGAACCGAAAGTGCCTCCGCCATTGCCTCATCATCTGCTGCCTGCTCTCGACTGGCACGGACGTCATTGGCAATCTCGAGCTGCATTTCCTCAAACATGGTGGCCTCCAACGCCTGCAAGTAGTCGATGTTGGGGCACCATGGGCCCTCTCGCCGTTGACGGTCGTCCAGGCCTAAAAATGCTGCCATCCAACGGAACCATTTTTCTGTCCACCCATCAGCATGGCAGCTTCTCTCGTCCGAAGGTTCGTCTGCCCATGCTGCCAGCAACGCCTCCAACGCGTCTGCACGATCCGCAGCCAGGATGCCCTCGATGCGGTACTTGCGCAGCATGTAAGTCAGCTGGGAGACGTGAGCGCCCACCGCCCTGCTTTTGTGCAGCCGGTGAAGCTCCTGCTGCAGGCGATGGAACCACAGCCCTTCATCACCCTGAAGGCCCCTATCACCTCTGGGTTGCACACATTCCTCCGTCAGCGAGTCGTCGATGTCCACAACGGTGTTGGCCACTGTGGTCTGCATGAGGATGATGTGGTCAAGGTCCTCGTCCACGTTCTGGTTCCGAAGGAGCTGGGCTGCCGTTTGGTCGAGTTCCACGTAGTCCAAAAGTTTTTCAATGGCATCCACCGGCATGTGGCTGTCTGCTTGCCGTTTTTCAGAGTAGGCTTACCAGTCTGTACCAGGGCAGGGTCATCGAACTCATCGATCTCTTCATGTCGAGTTCGTCTTCTCCCGGCTGTCTCTGCCGTGGTGCGGCGCCTCCTTGGCGACGTGCCTCCATGACCATGTCCCGATGGGCGTCCTCTCCGGAGTTCTCGCGCACGAACTTCGGCTGACAAGGCCTGTATGTTGCATACACTGCGGAGGTCCAATGCCAAGTGCGCCAGGAGCTCAAAGGCGGCCGCCATGGCGATGACCGTTCCATGATCTCCACCACGATGGCATACTTCTTGTATGCTGTCACTCTCTCGCCTCGAGAGGCCAATCCTCTCGTCTTCGGTCTCCCTTTGGCCCAGAGTCTGCCGCAGCCTTTTGGCTATCTGCGTGGTCTGGTGGATCGCGTTGCCTCTGTTGTTTTTGGCACACCATTCGGAGACATTCATATTGAGGTTGCGTCTCCTGCTGTTCAATGCCCTCCTTCTCGCGTCACGTGCTCGTTTGCTCGGCCTCCATGGGGCCCGACCGCCACGATCATCACCGCCGCGATCATCACCAGGTGCATCTTTATCTCCGCGCCCACTTCCGTGGGCCATGGTCTGCATAAGAGATGCAGCGTCTCCAGCCTCTCGTTCTCTGGCATCCATCTGGTCCTGCACGATGGCTCCCAACTCTACTCCTAGGACACTGAGGAATGCATGCAGGCTGAGCATTAGCCTGGCCAACTCTGGCAGGGAGAGGTCAGCGAAGGTGGCCTCAGCATTGTCTCTCATGTAGACGGGGAGGACCGCGCAACCATCGACGGAACCTCTTGGCAGGTCACACCCCATCTCTCACTGGCGCCGTCCGAGCGTCCAGCCTCGGCAGGGGGGGTAGGAGCCTCCTCGTCGAGCATGCGCTAGTGGGCCTGTCTTCAGGTTCAGGATGGCCAACTCGCCTTACCCGCCTCGACGTGGCATCCTCTTCTTTGCCTCGCCTTCTGGCAACACGACGTTCCATGAGAGAGGTCATGTCCGAGGATGTGTTTTCCTCCACTGTCTTCGGATCCGGCATTGCTCGTGCCCGGGCTTTTTCCAAAGCCATTGTAGCTGTGTCTGCACCCCTGTGAATTGTACGGTTAGCAGTTGGATCCGGATCACCTGAGCTGCCCACTTCGATGGACTTGTTGTTGTCATACTCAGGGAGGCCAATTGCACAAATGTCGAATGAGTATGGTTGCGAATTGGTATTGTTGATGTAGTGCACCACTCGCCCTTGCGCGGTACTTACGACCAGCATGGAGGCGAGTATGGCTGCAACGTGCAAGTACCAAGCCCCTTGGGGGTGAACTCGCCATTGAGGAAGATGGTCAGCATAGAGCTGCGCCATGCTTGCGGTTATGGAAGGGCACACTGTCTCAGGTTTTGGACACAAGCGCTATCAAACATGCCACAGGATGTCTTCACTTGCTTGTGCCACGAAGGAACCCCAACCCCGACCCTAACCCTGGACCCACACTGAGGATATTACTCAGTGATTTGCAGCTGTCTGCCACTGGCCCATTGCACATCTTTGTACGCCAGCCATGTGTTTTCTAACTTTGCCCATTCAACCCTTTGGAGTGCCAACTGCTGCCATTGTTCTCCTGCAATGTGCCTTATCTCCCTTTGCTGAGACATGAGCCTGGGATAGTGACGCCGTAGGTGACGTTTCCCCGAATTTGTGGCTTGCTGACCTTCCCACCATTCAAGGGGGCGAAAGGCTGTAAGTATTCCCGAACATGATGGTGACGATGTCTGACTTGCTCGAAGCCTATGCCCCAAGAAACGCCACGACAACCTGATCTGTACTGATCCCCACCTCTCACGGCCACTCTGGAAGATGCAAGCCCTGGCATAGCGCGACCCTCGTTGTTTGTAATCCACATACCCCTCTTTACTACCCCGTTTCCATTTGCCCATGCTCATCACCATCTCTACCTGAAGTTGGTTTAGCGTAGTGGTGATCTCTTTGGTGGGGTGGAGGATGCCAAAAACCCAAGTCATTGTTGCCAGGACTACTCTGTCCAAAACCAGGAGTCTGTGCTTGAGGGAGGCGTTGGAGTGTAGTATGTCATACTTAGCCCTGAAGCATCTGCGAGCCCTTTCCATGAATGATTCCAGCATGTCGGTTGGTGTCACCTTAGGTCCTACCGGGGTGCCCATTACAGCGAGTGGTTTGTCAGTAGGCAGGGCCTGAATAGTGATTCCTTCCACTGTGATTTGCCCTCACCAAAGCAAAGAAGTGCGCATTTGTCTACGTTGAGGTGTAGTCCCCACTGGGCCAAAACTTTCATCATCGTCACCATTCTTGCTTGAAGGACCTTTGTGGACCCAGCCCAGCCAATAACATCGTCCATGAATGCCACTTTGTCTATCGCGCAACCCTCAGGCCATGCATGGTCAAGTTGTTGTTGCTGCTTGGCATAGGCCAAAAGGAGGTCAATCAACCATGCAAATACGCATAGCGATTCGACTGAACCCTGTTTAACCCCAACCCCGTTCCGGAAGGTGCAACTGCCCCACTGCGTGTCCACCTTTGTAACCCCCGAACGCAGCATGTCCACAACGGCAACTGTTTCCATTGGGAAATGGGGCCCGACTTCCTTGAGTAGAGTTGTAGCTAGCACAGCACGGTCCACAGTGTCAAAAGCCTTTGCAATGTCTAACCGAATGATTGCCAAGGGAACTCCCCACTCAAGCGACAGTTGTGACACAGTATGCAGGGAGTAGAGGACATCAGCTGTTTGTCTACCTGCGGAAGCGCATTGCTCTGGTCCGCTGGGAAGGAAATGTTGGCGGAGACGCCCAAGCACTAACCGACTGTAGGTTTTGCTTGCGTGGGAACTCATCATGATTGGTCTCAAGTCCTTTGGTTCAGAGGGTTTGGCGACCTTTGCCAACAATGACATCAGGGATACGTTCCATGATTCGGGAGTGGATCTTTCCCTAAACACTTTGTTGAAGAACTGGGTCAGCTCTGTGAGGCCGTCATCCCTTTGCACCATGCTTTTTAGAAGTTCCTGAGGTACTCTATCAACCCCCACACTTTTACGATTCCCACCTTTCATGAACGCAGCATGAACTTCAGCTTCCGTGAAGTCCACTGCTCTGGTGTCCGGTCTCTCCGACAGAAATCGCAAAATGAGCAAATCCAACTCCCTGTCCAGTGTCGGGCAGCGATCGAATCTGCTACTGAAATGCTCTCTGATTCCCTCCAACGGCTCGCCAGCACTGTCTAGCCCATACTCAGCTTGCCACGCAGATGCACCAGCCCTCTTGATTTTTCTGTATTCACCCCAATCCGTAGAGGCCTGCTCGATAGCCCTTTCACGACGATGTTGCCTGAAATCCCTCAATGCTGCCATGTACTCCTTCCATTGTTGGGGGGACCTAGATTGCTTTGCCAGTCGCCGTAGCCGAAGAACATGGTCTGGAATAACCACTTTGCTGGAAACCCTGGGTTGAGTGATCTTCTCGGCAAGCTGTTCTAAGCCCTGCTGTGTGAGCGGCGAAGGAATGGCAAAATTGTCATGTATCACCTCTCTAGACCCTCCAGAAATCCTGGCCTGGCTTTTGGGGAAGGCAATCGTGAAGGTGACAGATACCTGTTCATGATCAGTACCGATAATGAGTCGGGAATCCTTAGCAACAACAGCTTGGCTGCATCTAGACAAAAGATTACACCACCATGCGTCGATCTGTCCCCCTGTGCCGTTGTTTTTCCGGGACCAGTGTGTGTAGGCCGCAGGGTCCGCCTGAGAGACAATCTGCAGCCTTCTCTTCTGCATGTTATTCTTTAGGGACCTAAGCTTCCCATTACTAGCCGCTGCAATTGAACCCTCAGGTGCCTCTATCCACTCCATAGCCGTGTTCCAGTCTCCTGCAGCCAAAATGGGCCAATCACTGGCCGGCAATGCTCGAAGCAGGGCTGCCTGCTGGAATTCGTATTCGTCCAGAGCAATCCCTGTATTCAAATAACAAGAACCCACCCATATGCACTTCGATGTGTGTTTGATTTCCAATAGCAACTATATGCCATGCTCTGATGCTTTTCGCTTCTTGACAGTGTACCGCCTGGAATCTACTGCCATGGCAACACCCCTCCACTGGTCCAACCCCTGATACCACTGCAACTGCAAATGACCAATAGTTTGAACCCTGTTCCAGCCAGACTCTCGCCTCGGCATTTCTTGCATGCACCAAATGTCCCCCTCTTCGAGGGAGATACTCGAAAGATAGTCGTGAATTTTCTTATATGCGACCCCGCCAACGTTCCAAGTGGTTGCTCGAAGCTGTTGGCTTGGTGTGAAACCTAGCCCCTGGGTTCAGTCCTCCATGATCTCGCGCCACTTGGCTTCCACCTGCGCGACCTCGATGTTGGAGACCTTCGAAAATCTCGTCGGCGAGAACCATGCCGTAGCGACCCTGCCGGCACATGTCTTCTCATTCTTTGGCTTCGGACGGGTAGCCGAGGATATCATCTGATCTCCCAGCCACAATGTCCCTGTGGAGTGTTCTGTCTCCGCTTTGGTGATGAGCTCCGGGGCAATGGTGTGGATGAGCTTGCGCGTCTTGGACGCATGGGAGCTTCTCTCCCTCTCCTGGGCATTCTTGTTGGTGCTGGCCCACACCGTCTGCCCTTGCTGGACCCCATGCCCTGTGAGCTTAGCCTCGTTGATCTTCCGCAAAATCTGAATCATGCGCTTTTTTGTGTCCAAGAAGCATTCTCCCTGTCTTTGCTCGAGGTTGGCTATCGCTATCCCTCTACGAACTCCCGGACGAAATGCATCCTCGTCCAGCAGCGCTGCAATGTTTAAGGCCTTGACCACTCCCTGAACATTTCGAACAATGTCATCCCGGCGGGACTCTGGATGCCACCCGCCTATCACTATGCCGAGGCGCCTTTCAGCTGCGCCCACCGAGGTGCTCGCCGGAGAGCCTTTCGCCTCTAACTGCGCTACACGCGAAGCCAGGTCCGTTTGGTCCCTCCGAATGTCGTCGATCTTACTCTCCTGCTGCGACACCTGGTGCTGGATGGTGGAGATATCCTGCCGAACTTCTTGAATATGCTTCAGCGTACTGGCTTCCAGCTTGTGGATGGCCTTGTCAATCTCCATTGCCGTTTGTTGCCTGATCTCCTGAGTCTGCATCTGGAGAAGACGTTGCACCGAAGCCACCGTTAGCTCGCCTCCATCACGCTTTTTTGATGGACTGCTGTCTTCATCCTTGCCCTCTCTTTTCTCACCACGCTGGGTCGGTTCCACCTCCATGGTGTCCCGGATCGAGTACGCCTCCCTGTCGTCGACTCTCACCCTTTGTCAGGGGATGGGATCTCTCTGAGGTTGCCGAGAATCAGCCCGAACCCCTCGTTCTGATGGCCGCCCTGCCGCGCGCTTTTGCCGCAGCCGCCCCCGCCGCTATGGCTCAGGCTCAGGAGTTTCAGGTATTTTAGCCGTCAGGCCTTTCTTTTTTTTTTTTTTTTAAGCATAGGGCTTTAGGGTTTAGGG